>CAJQZJ010032991.1:590696-610639 GCA_907164525.1 Lophiomys imhausi | reverse complement strand
TGTTAGTACACTCCTTTTATGTTCAGTCCTTCTGTTCTCAGCTGTTTAGATGACCTAAGGGGTTTGTAGGCAGAAGCTGATCTTGCAGGTTTCACTGAGGTTCCTGTCGGGGCATTGTGTAGAGCTGAGCGGTCCCAGTGACATTGGATTGCTGTGGTGGTTGCAGGCCCCCGATGGAGACAGCTATTGAGGAAGTCTGCCAGGCAGAATCAACTGGGTCACTCGTCCTCCTTGGTGCCTGATTCTGCTCTCTGCTGAGGATTCCGCTGTCCAGCCGTCCCCGGGCTCCCCTAATGGACGCTTCGATTCTCCTGGAACGATAAGAACAGAACCCTGTCCCAATCCCAACCCTAGGACAATTGCCCTCTTTTTTTTTTTTCTGGGGAGGGGATGGGGAGGCTAGGTAGTACTTCTCCTGAAGCAATTTGGCCTTCTGACAACATACAAAGCGTTATCTTTCAATCCGGGTTAAAGAAGAAATCATTCTGTCACCTTGGAGCTAAACCAGCTCTAGTGTATATATTTTGAGATCCCAAAGGACAATCTGCCTGCATCGAGACGGCCTTTTGTAAGTAGCTTCCAAACCTAGGTCCCTCCAACTCCCATGTGTGTGTCTCTGAACTCTAATTATTGGGATCAGGGACCTGTGTTTCCCATCTGAAGGGATCAAAGATGTGTTCCACCACTCCTGGATCGAAGTCTTTCTCTATTTAGAGTTTGCCCTGCATCAGGCTGACCCTGAGCTCCGGCAGGATCTGCCCGTTTCTGTCTCCAGTGTGCTGGGAGCTGGGACCAAGGGTGTACTCTTCTTGAATGGTGGGACCAAGAGTATGCACCCTCACCACCCCGCTCCATATGACTCCAGAATACATAAGACCACCAACTCTACGGTGCCCCCCCCCCTCCGCTGAAGTCAAAGGCATGGGCCAATAGCACAATTCTCTTGTATTTTACCTTAGCTCCACGTCTTCTCTACACCTGGAGGTCTGCAAAACCAGGCCGAATGGCTGTATCCTCTATTCCATTCACAGTGTTTCAGCCCTGCCCCCTGCCTTTTTTTTTTTTTTTTTAGTTAATAAATTTATTTGTTTGTTGTTTCAGGTTGCATTCTTATCATATTGTCCTCTTTTCCCGCTTCCCAGCCCCACCCTCCCATGCTCTACCCCCTGACCCTTCCGTCTTGTTCCTCTGGGGTGGAGTGTCCCTGCCTAACAGTCTCTCACCACAGATCAGGAGTCATATGAGGGCCAAGAGCCTCTTCATTCACCGGGGGCCTATGAGGCAGTACTGCCAGTGAATGGTGTCCCATTGCTACTGGGGGAATACTAAAAAAATGTAGAGAGCTGCGATGTGCCGCGCCCTAAAGATGGCACCGGTTTCCGCCTTCCACCAGCCCGGTGAGCGCTCTCAGTGGTAAACAAGTCCATATTTGGCTAAGACCGCTGATCTGGCTTGCTTCCGCATACGTGGGCCTCTAAGATAGCACCACTTGGCTTTACTTGATTGGCTGTTCATTTAGTATTTAGCCTGTGGGTTGGGTCTGCCCGGGCATTCGGAAGACTGTTTTCAAGGGACCTGAATAAACTGCTGGAGAAGAGCTTTTGTGAGTTGCGTCATCCTTGCTGGTCGATGGGGACGCGACAAAAAAAAAGACCAACAAACACACAAACCCACAAAAACAAAGAATATCAACAAAAAAAGAGAGGAAAAAGAGAAGGGAAAAGGAAAAAAAAAGAAAAAAAGAAGGAAAAAGAAAAAGATAACAAAAAAATTATGTCCTTGTTCCTTTTGATGTGTTGGTTGTAGTACAGATATCCTGTATGATATAGTTAAAATCCTACTATAAGTGAATAGATGCCATGTGCATCCTTCTGAGACTGGGTTAGCTCACTCAGGATGAGCTCCTCTAGATACATCCATTTGGTTGCAAATTGCATGATTTCATTGTTTCTTATAGCTGAGTAATATTCCATTGTATAGATGTACCACAATTTTTTAATCCATTCTTCAGTTGAGGGACATCTGGATTGTTTCCAATTTCTAGCTATTACAATTAAGGCTGCTATGAACATAGATGAGGAGACTTCCCTATGTCTCCGTGAGAGGTCCTTTGGGAATATACTCAGAAGTGGTATGGCTGGGTCCTGAGGCAAGGTTATTCCTAGATTTCTAAGATATCGCCAGACAGACCTCCATAGTGGTTGCACAAGCCTGCACTCCCACCAGCAATGGAGTAGGGTTCCCCTTTCTCCACACCCTCACCAGCATGCGCTATCATTTGAGCTCTTTATTTTAGCCATTCTAACAGGTGTTAGGTGGAATCACAGGGTCGTCTTGAGTTGCATTTCTCTGATGATTAAGGATGTTGAACATTTCTTCAGGTGTCTCTCAGCCCTTAGGGATTCCTCCTTTGTGAATTCTCTATTTAGCTCCATCTCCCATTTTTTGATTGGATTATTTGGTTTCTTGGCTTTTAGTTTCTTGAGTTCTTTGTAGATTTTAGATAATAGCCCTCTATCAGATGTGGGGTTGGTGAAGATTTTCTCCCAGTCTGTTGGTTGCCGTTTTGTTCGAATGACAAGTGTCCTTTGCTTTACAGAAGCTTTTCAGTTTCATGAGGTCCCATTTATTGATTGTTGATCTCAGGTCCTGAGCTGTTGGTGTTCTGTTCAGGAAGTTGTCACCTGTGCCAATGAGTTCGAGGGTTTCTCCTACTTTTTCTTCTAGTATCTTTAGTGTGGCTGGCCTTATGTTAAGGTCTTTGATCCACTTGGAATTAAGTTTTGTACAAGGTGATAGGTATGGGTCTAATTTCATTCTTTTGCAAGTGGACATCCAGTTGGACCAGAACCATTTGTTGAAGATGCTGTCCTTCTTCCATTGTGCGTTTTTGGCTTCTTTGTCAAAGATTAGTAGGCCATAGGTGTGTGGATCCATGTTTGGGTCTTCAATTCGATTCCATTGATCCACTGGTCTGTTTCTATACCAGTACCATGCTGTTTTTATTACTGTTGCTCTGTAGTACAGCTTGAAATCTGGGATGGTGATACCTCCAGATGTTTTTTCACTGTACAGGATTGATTTAGCTATTCTGGGCTTTTTGTTGTTCCATATGAAGTTGAGAATAGCTTTTTCCAGGTCTATAAAGAATTGTGTTGGTATTTTGATAGGAATTGCATTAAATCTATATATTGCTTTTGGTAGGATAGCCATTTTTATTATGTTGATCTTACCTATCCATGAGCATGGGAGATCTTTCCATCTTCTAAAGGCCTCTTCCATTTCTTTCTTCAGGGGCTTGAAGTTCTTGTTATATAGGTCCTTTACATGCTTGGTTAGAGTTACCCCCAGGTATTTTATGTTGTTTGTGGCTATTGTGAAGGGGGTTGTTTCCCTTATTTCTTTCTCGGTATATTTGTTTGTTGTATAAAGAAGGGCTTCTGATTTTTTTGAGTTAATTTTGTATCCAGCCACCTTGCTGAAGTTGTTTATCAGCTGTAAGAGTTCTTTGGTGGAGTTTTTGGGGTCGCTTAAGTATACTAACATATCATCTGCGAATAGGGATAATTTGACTTCTTCATTTCCAATTTTTATCCCTTTGATCTCCTTTAGTTGTCTTATTGCTCTAGCAAGGACTTCAAGTACTAGATTGAAGAGATATGGTGAAAGTGGACATCCTTGTCTTGTCCCTGAGTTTAGAGGAAATGCTTCAAGCTTCTCTCCATTTAATTTGATGTTGGCTACTGGCTTGCTGTATATTGCCTTTATTATTTCTAGGTATGGTCCTTGTATGCCCGTTCTCTCCAGAACTTTTAGCATGAAGGGGTGTTGGATTTTGTCAAATGCTTTTTCTGCATCTAGCGAGATTATCATGTGGTTTTTTTTCTTTCATCTTGTTTATGTGGTGAATTACATTGATAGACTTTCGTATATTGAACCATCCCTGCATTCCAGGGATGAAGCCTACTTGATCATGGTGTATGATACTTTTGATGTGTTCTTGAATTCGGTTTGCTAGTATTTTATTAAGTATTTTTGCATCAATGTTCATGAGGGAGATTGGTCTGAAGTTCTCTTTCTTTGTTGGGTCTTTGTGTGGTTTAGGAATCAGAATGACAGTGGCCTCATAGAATGAGTTTGGCAGTGATCTTTCTGTTTCTATGTGGTGGAAGAGTTTGAAAAGTAATGGTGTTAGTTCCTCTTTGAAGGTCCTGTAGAATTCCGTGCTAAAGCCATCTGGCCCTGGGCTTTTTTTGGTTGGGAGATTATTAATGACTGTTTCTATTTCCTTAGGTGTTATTGGGCTGTTTAAGCTGTTAATCTGATTTTGATTTAGTTTTGGTAGGTGGAATTTATCAAGGAAATTGTCCATTTCGTTTAGGTTTTCAAATTTAGTGGAATATGGATTTTTAAAGTAATGCCCGGATATTTTCTGGATCTCCTCAATGTCTGTTGTTATTTTTCCCTTTTCATTTCTGATTTTGTTGATTTGTGTTCTTTCCCTTTGCCTTTTAGTTAATTTGGCTAGGGGTCTGTCTATTTTGTTGATTTTCTCAAAGAACCAACTCTTGGTTTCATTGATTCTTTGTATAGTTCTTTTTGATTCTAAGTTGTTGATTTCAGCTCTAAGTTTGATGATTTCCTGTCTTCTGCTCTTCTTGGGAGTGTTTGTTTCTTTTTTTTTCCAATTCACCCAGCTTAGCTGTTAGTTCACTAATATGAGCTGTCACAATTTTCTTTTTGAAAGCACTTAGTGCTATGAACTTTCCTCGTAGCCCAGCTTTCAATGTATCCCATAGGTTTGGGTATGTTGTGTCTTCATTGTCGTTGGATTTTAAGAAGTTTTTGATTTCCTTCCTCATTTCTTCCCTGACCCAGTGGTCATCCAGTAAGGAGCTGTTCAATTTCCATGTGTGTGTAGGCTTTCTGTTGATTCTTTTGCTGTTGAAGACCAGCTTTATTCCGTGGTGGTCTGATAAGATACAAGGTGTTATTTCAATTTTCTTGTATCTATTGAGACTATCCTTGTGACCAAGTATGTGGTCGATTTTGGAGAAGGTTCCGTGGGGTGCTGAGAAAAAGGTGTATTCCTTTGTGTTTGGGTGAAACGTTCTGTAGATATCTGTTAGGTCCATTTGTTTCATGATCTCTGTTAGACTCAATATTTCTCTGTTTGTCTTCTGTCTTGATGATCTGTCCTTTGTTGTGAGTGGGGTGTTGAAGTCTGCCACTACTATTGTGTTGTGATCGATGTGCGCTTTAAGTTTTAGAAGTGTTTCTTTTACGAAAGTAGGTGCCTTTGTATTTGGGGCATAGATGTTCAGTATTGAGATTTCCTCTTGATGAATATTCCCTTTAATGAGTATATAGTGCCCTTCTTTGTCTTTCTTCATTAACTTCAGTTGGAAGTCTGTTTTGTTTGATATTAGGATGGCTACTCCAGCTTGCTTTCTGGTCCAATTGCTTGGAAAACCTTTCCCAGCCCTTTACTCTGAGGCAGTGTCTATCTTTCGTAGTTAGATGTGTCTCTTGTATACAGCATAAGGAAGGGTCTTGCTTGCGGATCCACTCTGTAAACCTATGTCTTTTTATTGGGGAGTTGAGTCCATTGATGTTGATGGATATTAGTGACCTGGGGTTGTTATTTCCCATTATTTTGGTATAGGTGGTGGTCCTGTGCCTCTTTTGGTTTAGTTTCTGAGGGGTTTTCTATTCCCTCTGTTTTCTTGGGTGGAGTTTTCTTCTCTGGGTTGGGATTTTCCTTTTAGGATTTTCTGTAGGGCTGGGTTTGTGGGTAGATATTGTTTAAATTGGATTTTGTCATGGAATATCTTGTTTTCTCCATCTATGTTGATAGAGAATTTTGCTGGGTAAAGTAGTCTGGCTGGGCACCTATGATCTCTCAGGACTTGTAGTATATCTGACCAGGCCCTTCTAGCTTTTAAAGTTTCTGAGGAGAAGTCAGGTGTAATTCTGATGGGTCTGCCATTGTATGTGACTTGACCTTTTTCTCTTACAGCTTTTAATGTTCTTTCTTTGTTCTGTACATTTGGAGTTTCAATTATTATGTGGCGAGAGGAGTTTCTTTTCTGGTCTAATCTGTTTGGTGTTCTGTAAGCCTCTTGGGTTTTTATTGGCATCTCTTTTTTTCAGGTTTGGGAAGTTTTCCTCTATGATTTTGTTGAAGATATTTCCTGGACCTTGGAGTCAGGAGTCCTCTCTTTCCTCTATACCTATAATTCTTAGGTTCCATCTTTTCATTGAGTCCCTGATTTCTTGGACGTTGTGGGTGAGAGATTTTTTTAGCCTTCTCATTTTCTTTGGATGTTGTACTGATTTCTTCCACTGAATCTTCCATGCCTGAGATCCTGTCTTCCATCTCTTGCATCCTATTGTTGATACTCACATCCATAGTTCCTGTTCTCTTCCCTTGGTTCTCCACTTCCTCTTTTAACTCTGACTGTGTTTTCTTTATTGTTTCTATTTCTATTTTCATGTCTTGTATGGTTTTGTTCATTTTGTACATTTCCTTCTCCAGCTTGCTTGTTTTTGTATGAAAATCTTTCATGGCTTTTTCCTTTTCCTGTTCAAGCTCTGTCACCTTGGCTTGGAGCTCTTTAATGGTGTTGTTCCTTGTTTTGATTTATAGAATTGTGGCTTCTTTGAATTCCTTCATAGATTTAAGTTCTTCTTGCAGGGACTCTATCACTTTCCATAATGCAGAATTGTCAATGTTTTCATGTGTTTCTGTTGGTGTGTGGTCATCCGAATTGGATGAGCTAGGATGATTCTGCTTTGTTGGAGTCATAATTCCTTGATTTCTATTTTTTTTTTTGACCTTTCGCCATTGAATGCGTTTAGCTGTCTGTTTTCTGTGCTTGGAACCACAGTGGATGATTTGGTGCAGGGGACGAGTTACTTGGCTATCTGTCATTGCTTACAGGGGGATTTTAAGGTCACTGTGGTTTTAATCGCCTGAGGCACTGTGAGCTGGTGCAGCCTATTCCCAGGTTGTGAGTAATGGACCAGGATTGTTTCACTGCTCCCAATTCAGACTTCCCTATGTTGCACTCTGAGTTATCAGCCTGTAATGGTTCTGATGGTATGGGCCTGTTTGCCCAGGCACAGATTCTGTGGGCTTTGTTTGTTGTCACGGAGGCTGACAGAGTCTGGCTCCACACCTAATAAGTCTGGATTTTCCAGGATACAGCTATGGTCCCGATATCTGGTTTCTCTCTAGGCTTCTCACCACAGGGCTGGACTCTGTGCCTGATTCCCTTCCTGTCTGCGCCGCCACGGGTCCCATGGGTACCCCAAGCCCCGGATCCTCCAGCTGCCTGAGTGGACCTCTCGTCCCAGCAGCTCAGCCGTGGGTGCACTGATCCCTGGCCCCGCCCATGCCTGTCTCTCTCCCCAGATGACCTGCCGTGGGTTCGCGGGGATTTGGCCCTGCCAGCCGTGCTCCCTCCCCAGCTGCGCTACCGTAAGTGTGTGGGATTCGGCCCCTTCCGCCCGCCTTTGTGTTCCCAGCTTCCCACGCTCTCTGGGAACCTCCCGCCCTCCGCTTCACGAGCGGCTGTTGACCACCTGCTGAGCCCCCTGTTTGTTCCTTGCTAAGCCTTCCACTATCTCGCAAAGTTTTTTAAGTGGGTATAAGTTCAACCTGATGTGTGGGGAGCCCAATAGGCCAGCGATCTATGGCCAAGTGAACCCTGATTCTACCTGCTGTAAGTTGGGATCGATCTTACCAGGCACCTCTCCAAATGGGAGTTTCCGAATCCCGGGTTTAGTGGCTTCCATGTCTGTGAGAGATGGGGAGAGCCTTGCCCTGGGACTTTTAACAGTCCCTTGGGAGCTGTGAGTGTTCGGGGGGGGGGGTCTAGCCCCTCTGGTTTTTGCACAGTGCCCAATAACTCTGTGTTTTTTATGGCTCTTTTTTCCCCCACATTCAAAATGTGTCAGTGTAGGTCGCCGCCATCTTGGCCCCGCCGCTTTTTTTTTTTTTTTTTTTATCATGGGTGATATTTGTGAAGTTGTGTGAATTGGTTATAATGCCACATGAGACTACGGATGAGGGATATATATATATATATATATATATATATTGAGGGATATATATATATATATATATATATATCCCTTACTATATAATGATATACGTTATTACTTATGTTTCTTATTCAAAGAGGATTTAAGCATTTGGCTTAACTTAAATCCACATAGGGTTTTAAACTTGCAAGCTTATACTTTAAGTAGTTTACTTTTAATTATGCACACACGTTAATATTTTATGTATGTTAACATATATATAATAACATATATCTTAATAGAAATGAGCAAATGTGTGAAAATATCTAGGTACTAGAGAAAAGGAAAGTCATACACACTTATTAGCTTTTCTTTGCAAAATTTATGTTGGAAAATAATCTTTGTCAAACAGATAACAGGTTTTTATCAACAAAGATTGAGTACTACATGTGTACTGTTTCATTTAGCCACAAAAGTGAGAGGACTATCACTATCAGCACACAGGAACTGCCACCGGATGAAGCTGCTCAAGGACAGACTTGAAAAGGTGACATCGTGCAGATGAGGAACACAGATGGTCTGACCGCCCCCAGGACCATGCTCGTTTGGTCTATTGTGGGTTCTGGGGACTCACAGTAACTCCCACTAGAGACAAAAGGGATGTTGGAGGTGAGTGTTTCTCTTTTTCTTGTTTCTTGAAGCATTGCTCCCCAGACTGATAAAGAGTCTACTTAGAGCTTTAGCCTCATCTACCCTCCCAAGGCCTGCAGCTTCCCTGGAACAGTGTGGGAATTGATTTTGCATGTGTTGTAGCTCTTGTTTTACACCAGAAGACAAAATTCACAGGTACAGTTGTTTTCCATTAGTTAAATACCACCAACTGTCCAATTGTCTTCCACATACTGAAAAAGCTTAGGTGCGCTTATGATCCTATACACAGATATCCTTAAATCCATAACTTTTTAATCTTCCTATATTGATATTTTCTTGATATCCTTTATTGTATGCACAGTGTATGATGATAAAGTAAGGGACATGAAGGTAATAGTGACTTTTCCACCAGTAAAAATCTTAGTGATGTCTAAACTGTTCTAGATTACCCTTGAGCTTCATGCATTCATTTTAGGGGGTGATTCTTCCTTAGTGGTCATACATGGATCTACAATGCACAAATACATGTTGTATTTGACTGACATCCAAGGTATATGAAAAAACTACTTATTTGTTAAAATCCATGAGTTCTTTTTGTTTTGTTTGAGAATACTGGTGAAGAGTGTATAGGGTGTTCTGTGGACCTCTTTTGAGCTGACCCATGCTGGCACATTGGTCATAGCCTCATGGGATAGACTGGGAATGGTAACCTTTTGGGACTGCATGTGGATCAAGTCATTTTTGTCTCTGACATTTACAAAAGAGATAGGTAAATGCTCATGAACAAGAACACTGGGCATCACCTATGCTGTGGCTTCCAGATTGTGGAGACTGGTACAGAATCCCTGGAGAGGAAGACAATGGGCTCTAAAACCCACTCTCTCCCCTTCACATTTCTCCCTCCTTTATTTAATACTCAATTTCAGTTTAGCAGGCCCGCTGTGTCTTGCCCTGTCATCATTGTATGTCCTCCTCTTCTTCTTCCTTCTCTACTTGAAACTCTTCTTTTTTTCTTCCATTTTTAAATTATACTTTGCTAATCTTCCACAAAGAATATGGCCTGACCTGGGTTTGCATTGTCTCCATGTCTCAGTCTCCGAAGATCTGGGTTTGGGGAGGGGATTATTGTAGGTTATCTGACTGCATTTTCTTACACTTCATCTTTATTCTAGTTTAGTCATAGCTCCATCACTTGTCCCTTGTTATTTACTTTTCTTTCCTTTATCTTTCCACTGTCATACAATACTAATTCCCAGTCTTATTCTGCTTTTCCCTTTCTACTCACACCCACAGTAACTAATGCAGTAGTGGACTCAGTACTGTCAGTGTTCCTTCACTTCCTATAATGACTGTCATTTAAGGAATGATTGCTTTCTTTGTTTGATAATTACTGTAATTTTATAGTATATCAATTTCTCTACTAATATTCAATATAATATGTACAGCCTTAAAAAGAGAGAAGGAAATAACAGGTAGGATCCAAGCAGGAAAGAAAGAATGAATCAAGATTTCCTTTGCATTTGCATATGGCATGAGAGGCCATGAAGACTCCTGAAAGTCTCCACCTGATAATTACTGAGAACTATTTGATCTGACACTTGTTCTCAGCAAACTGGTGGGGCTCAAAATTGATATGAAAAAATCAGTAGATTTCTATATAATAATATTAAATATGCTGAGCAAGAAAGAATAATGAAGGAAATGTAGGAAATAATCCCATTCACAGCTGTCTCCAAATATACTCTGGAATAAATGTAATCCAGGAAGAGAAAAACTTCCTCAACAAAAGCTCCAAAGCATCAAAGAAGAACCTGAGGATGACACTAGGGGACAGGAGCCTCTAAATTCATGGTTTGAAAGAATTATTGAGAAAGTGGCTATACTACCAAACGTGACTTACAGGTTCAATGTAATCACCATAATTCCCATGCCATCATTCATAAAAATTAATTGTTAAAGCAATCCTGAGCAAAAAAAAAAAAAAAAATGCTAGCAATGTCACCATATCTGATTTCAAGTTACACTACAGAGCCACAGAGACAAAACCAGCTTGGTACTGCATGCAAAAAATGCCAGAAATATACATTGGAGAAAATACAGTTTTTTTTTTCAATCAACAGATTGAGAAAAACTGGATTTGCACATGTAGAAGAATAGAACTGGATTCACAGCCCTCACTCTGGAGAACTTCTAACAGATGGATCAAAGACCTTAATATAACACGAAAAGCTCTGACACTACTAGAGGAGACATATAGACATTGGCAGAGTTGACCAGTAGCATTCCAGCCACTGGAGAAATAAGACCAACAAACGACATACAGAAAGTGACAAACTGAAAAGCAACTGGGACTGGTGAGATGTAGGGGCAGGTACCTGGCACTTAGTGGTAAAGGCAAACCTGAGAATCTGATTTTGACCCCCCCAGGACCCACATGATAGGACAGGAAAGACTCCCATAAGTTGTTCTGTGACCACCTCTGGTGGTGAGGGCAAAAGGGAGAGGAAAGGATCTCTCCCTTGCCTAAGCCACTGCAAAGCAGAAAAAGGCAGATCTGGCTCTCCCATACTCCCCATATCGAGAGCCAGCTGTACTGTGCACCCAAGGGGAGGTGCAGGGCCTGCTCTCCAGGGTGCTGCAGCATGTGAGGAGAAGGGACAGCTTTTCTGCTTTCCTGCTCTTGTGACCTCGTCAGGGCCAGATTTCCTGTCCAGAGAGTTGGGTGAAGAGAAAGCCTGAGGCAACCACCAGACTGGTACCATGGAGCCTGGATAGGGAGCTATCTTGAGATGAACACCAGTCTAGTGTTACACAGGACTAGGGGTTAGACCATGCTGGAGATGACCCCTGCCAGGCACCATAAAGCGCAATGCACAAGTGGGACATAGCACTCGACCACTCCTGAGACAAGCCCAGACATTCAGAGACCCTGGGCACCACTGAGAGGAGCAAGTAAGGGGTGGAGAAATGGACGAGAAATAGAAACAGAAGGATATGGGCACAGTGGAGAGAGGCAGAACTGGAGTTTTGAGGGTAGTGAGGAGAACCTGATGAGAATAGCTGGTGATACCACCCAGGACTATGGTCAGATTCTGGTCTCTGCTGCCACCAGGGGTCATATCTGGGTCCATGGCCCTGTAGCAGCATGGGTTCATTGCCACCAAAAACCAGGTGGACATCCCTGATCTTGGTTGCCTCTCTGGGAGATGTTGATGTCTGAGGGCTGTGACGAACTGGTCCACCCCTCATCTGGGCATCATGGGAGAACTGGTCCTACAGGAATGAAAGCCAGAGAGCTGACCATGTCCCTATCCACCTGAAGTACTCAGGAGAGCGGGCCCTACACATTTTGGGAGGTGCAAGTGATCTGGCCCCAAGGATGAGAGCCTGGGAGAACTGGCCCTACCACTAATCTCCTTGTGGTGGCATGGACAAGGGAGAGACACCCTCCTCTCCCTTACGCCTCACCACCCATAACAGGAGGGAGACCTGGCCCTGGGTCTTGAGAGCAAGAAAGCTGGCCCTGTTCTTTACTAGCAGTAGCACTGGGGAGATCAGGCCCTAAGCCTCACCTGGGAAAGGCAGTACAGCTGGCCCTGAATGTGGGGGTTGTGAGTGAGTTAATTCCTAGAGTGTGAGTGTGGGAGAACCAGCCCTGCCTTTTGTCTGTTTTGCAGTGGTGTTGGTGAGGGAGAGATTATCTCTCTTCCTTTTCACCCTCACCACCAGTAGTGGACAGGAAATCTGGCCCCAATGGGGTCAAAAGAGCAGAAGAACTGTCCCTGCCCCTCACAAGCTGCAGCACTTGGGAGAGCAGGCACTGGACCTCACCTGGACAGCATAGTATAACTGAGCCTGGATATTAGGGGATATAGATGAGGAGGCCCCAAGTGTGGGAGTGTGGGAGAGCCATCCCTGTCTTTTGTCTGTTTTACAGTAGAGTTACCAAGGGAAAGATCCCCCCCTCCTCCCGTTTGCCCTCACCTTGTCTAATCTTAATAGAAGAGGAGTGCCTGATCTTACTGCAACTCAATAGGCCATGGCTGGTTGATATCCATGGCCAGCTGGCTCTTTTCTGAAGAGAACTGGAGGAGTGGATGGGGGTGGGGACTGAGGATCAGGAGAGGGGATGTGGGAGGGAGTGACTGGGAGGAGAGTAGGGAGGGGAAACTGCAGTAGGGATGAAAAATGATTAAAACAAACAAACAAACAAACAAAATTGGCAAATGCTGATAAGGATATGGAGAAGAGGCAGCACGTATTGGAGAAAGTGTAGACTAGTCTATACACTGTGGAAATCACTATGGGTGTCTCTCAAAAAACCTGAAAATAAATGTATCTGTTGAGGCTGCTCTCCTTATGATTTGTTTATCTTTGAATTGTGTACAGTTGTGGTTTTCTGTTATGTCTCCATTTGCTATAAAGAGAGGCTTCTTTGATCCTCATCAAGGGTGGGAAAGTGGCAGTAGTAGGTCATTTTCTAAGGTCTATGAACTTTTTAGACTCAGAAAGCTGACTAGGTTTCCAGTATCAGGCATAATTTCCCTCCTGTTGAGTGGGCTTTCCACCCAACTGTAAATCACAGTTCTTGCATCTATGGCTCAGGGAACATTGTAAAATGGTGGTGGTGGGGGGACAGAAAGTTTATAAGAGGATTAAAACCCTGAAAATGGGTCTACCATATGATCCAGCTGTACCATGTTTGCGTAGTTACCCAAAGGACCATAGGTCAACGTGTCACAGAGATACTTACACATCAGTGTGTATTGAAGCAGAACCAACAGAAATGGACAAGGAAAATCTGGCACATGTATACAATATACTTGTTTTCTGCTATAATGAAGAATGAAGTTACACTGTTTGCAGGAAAATGGATGCAGAGGCAATAATCATGTTATGAATTAAAATAGTATCAGAAAGACAAATATCGTATTTTCTGTCATTTATGGTTCTTAGGATTTTTAGATACATATCATCATAAATGATAAGAAAGTAGAAGTGAAACTGTCTAGGGCAATAAAGGAGGCTAATTGACGGGAGAAGAAAAGGCAGGATAGAGAAATAGGTGGATGTCACCAAGGTAGAATATACAACTGTATGAAAATTCTTATGAAAACAGTATCATGTGTATGAATATATATGACTAAGATTTAAAAATAGATGAATTAAATCAATGTGATGGATTATCTTGCTTTCCAACTGGACACACTTGGGAGGAGGAAACCTCGATTAAGGAATTACCTCCACCAGGTTGTGACATGTCTCTGGGGCATTTTCTTGATTGCTAATTGATGTGGGAAGGCCTAGTTCACTGTGGGTGGTTCCACTTGGCATAGGTAGTCCTGAGCTGTATCAGAAAAATAGCTAACCAAGCCAGTAAGCCTCATTGCTTCCTTGGTCTTTGCTTCAGCTTCTACCTCCAAGTTCTTGCCTTGGCTTCCCTCCATGATGAACTGTAACCTGGAAGGCAAATAACCTCTCTCCTTTTAAAATTGGTTTGGTCAGTTTTTAATCACAGTACTGGAAAAGCAAACTAGAATAGTTGATAACAAATACATCTCAGTACACTGAATAGTTCTGTAAACTTTTGAGTAAAATATAAATATTTTTACTTTTTCCTTCCCAGGGAAATGGGGCTTCAAAACAAGTTACTTAAGGAAATTTCTATAAAACAGGAATTTTAAATTCCCTGTGATAAGAAGAGACATTTGCAGAAATGTTCTAAATGTGGCCCCTGAATGTGAAATGCAGTATTTGGATTTGTAAATAGATAGTGTAGGAACTAAAGTTTATGAGTTTGAGAGCCTGGAAATGAGCAACGGTGGTGATGGACAGATGAGCTGCCTTTAGACATGTCTTTATTTCAAGACTGTGAAGTCTGCATAATAGAAATAAACAGTCTTCTAAGTACAGGAGTTGCTGTTGGCATCAAGATGTAACTTCCCCACACCTCCCTGAAATTCAGAATTCACTTGGTGGAATGTCAGTTATTATTAATGACCATACATAATGTGACAGTACATAAATGATGCATGCTGGCTTCATTTTTGTATCTAAGAGCCTGAAATGTTGCTATGATGTTAGAAATAGTGACTTTTTCCTGTTGGCAGTTGTTTGAAGATTTTTCTGACCAGCTGAGGTTGGAAACCAGCATTCTGTCCTTAAAGTTCATGCTATGGTCTTCAAGGAAGAAAAGTCAGATTTGCTTTATACTTATTTGGAGGCTTCATTAAGATGGCCACTTGAAGTTTGTGTACAGAAAATGTGTACCAACACTGTTGGTAGCTCCACTGTCCATGTACTTTAGAGTATATGACACCAACATGTAAGCAAAATAGAAACTCTTCTGAACTTAAAAGACAGGAGATTTAATGTAAGACTGGTTGCACAGATGATGAAAAATACAAAACAAAAGCAGACCTTCTGATGATTAAATATCATGAAGCCTACATCCTGTATTAGTATATTGTGGTGTAACAAACTTCCCTAAACTCCATTGTTCAGAAGAACAAAATGCAATATGTAATATCACTCTGAGGATAAAGGGTGTGGACATGGGTGGCATGAATTCCTCTAGTTCAGAGTCTCTTAAGAGCTACTGACTGGGGCTGCCTCCCTGTGAGTGCTTTTCTAGAGTGAAGGATATCGATCACTTAGGAGGTGGTTGGTGGCTCTGATGTGTCACTATGTGGGCCTCTCCATGGGGTAGTATTGTTCCATGTCAGTTGGCTTCCCACACTCACACCAGCAGCTTGTCCTTCTTCGGCATCGATAAAGACTGCTGGTCATCCTCAGGGAAGGGGATTGCCCAAAGGAAGTGCCACAAAGCTAAGAGATTTACAGAACATTATTTTGATTCTGGAGCATAGAACTTCAGGAGCAATATGTTGGAAGGAATAGTTCCTTCTGGGGGGATGCGAGAGAGAATCTCTTTTATACTTCACCCAGCTTCTGGAGATTTGCTGGCAACCCTTGGCATTCTTCAGTTTGTAGAAGGAACATGTCAGCTTACCTTTTTCTGCCACCCAATGTTCTTTCTGTGTGCAGAATGTCTCTGTGTTCAAATTATCCCCCTTTTTAATGAAGATAGTGATCATTTTGGGTTAGGACCCACTCTACAGACCCGATCTTGATTACATCTGAAAAGAGTTAACTTTGGAGCAAAGTTACCCTCAAAGCCTCTGTAGGGAACTAAGTCTTTACCATATTTTTGTTGGGTATTAAGATCTCAACATGTCTTATTATTGGGGTCACAATTCAACCCATTACTTGGAACACCAGAAGCCACGTGAAAAGCTGACTGTCAAGCATAGTTAGCTTAGAAGACAATGGAAGGAGGGAACATTGAAGAGCCTGGTTGAAGAATAGCTGATAAGAGCCTGGGCCATTGGTTGTTGGGCCCTATATAGGGAAGACTAACTTGTGTCAGAAAGGCTGCATGAGCAGAGAGCTGTTGAGAGAATAGCCTAGTGTCCTCTTGCCATGTTTTACCCATATTCCCATTTCCTTTCCTGGAAATCACTTGATTAGGTGAACTGATGAACACAGAGGAGAAATCAAGCAATGTATCTGAGGCTCCGAGATTGGGTTATATACCTTTCCTTAGACCTGTTGTAGAACAAATGGACCTTGGTGAACTTTCAGAGCTGCTACTGGAGATTTTAAAAATTAGAGGCTAGAGCAATCATACTTGGTATCTGTTTGAAACCCTATGAAACCAAGAATGACATAGTCCACAGGTTTAACATTAGACTGTGCCACAGTCCTTTTTTATATCTTGAACTTGCTGTGACCTAATTACTTTAGCAAATGGGATGAGGGGAGGAGAGGGCGTATATCTATATGTATAGAAGCTAGAAAAATTACTAAGACATTAAGTGAACTAATAAAGTGTGAAGTTAGGCACCATTCATATCATTACTCACAGCCATATTTATAGATTGTGCCTGGGAAGGTTAATTCTTGAATGTCTTGGTGGCTGATTTCCTGCCCATTAGCATCCCATTTTTAGCCAAGCATTGCAGAGTGTAAGGCTAGTTAAGACATGAATATTGTGCATCGAGGGAATACACAAAGAATAGGAGTCTTTCCTAAGAAATGCAGGGTGACATTTGTGGATCCTGAGGAATGGTACTTTCAGCTTTTAGTGAGTCATCTCAACACTGTTGCTTGAAAGGAAGAAAAATTTAGAGGAGTAGGCATCTACACCACTATAGAGAAACTAAGTAGCTCCTAGATCTTTATATATTGTATGTTTGTGGACAGCTCTGGTCTGTGTACCGGCTGTCTTCATTGCCAGAGTTAACTCCCTCCCTTATCAAGAGGCTGATTTTTGCTCCAGAGTGTGGCTGAGAGCTCATTTACTCCATGAAGGTTTCCACTGTCCCCAAGACTTCGGTGGCCCTCTACACTTTAAACTGCTGATGACCCCCAATTATTAAACACAGTGCACTGAACCACGAAGCACCTCAACATCTCTTTTCCTCCTTTGTAAAAACCACCATGGACGGAAGCATTGCTTTCACACAACCACTGGAGGCTCAGGACCTACTCAATAGCTTGGCACATATGCATTCATAGCTTTCTAAAGGGTAGTCATTTGCTTAGGAGTCATATTGAAGAGAAGACACACATATCTCTTACTTTAGTAGCACAAATCTGACGTTTGTACTGGTGCTGCAGTGAATTTTGATATATTCCTTAAGAATACCACAACAAGAAATGGTACCTTAATAGAAAACTCAGTTCAATACAATCCATATATTCATATTATATTCTCATATATGCTTAAGTAGAACTTTATAGTACATGCTTGTGCATTATTTGCCATTTCAAGAACGACAGTGAGAAGTTTCCAATTTCCAACCTAATCTTTCATGTTATCAGTCTCTTTGGAAGAAAATACAGAATATTTCTTTTCAATGGGGAAGACAGATAATGTTGGTGTAGTTGAAGTTTCTGCTGCTATGAGAAAGAGAGCTGTTTTACATGTGGCTATCTTTGGATACTCGTGTCCCGCTTTTCACTCTTAGCCATTGGAGCTCCTCTGCTGGCACCTCCCTGGCTACTTGGCATCAGTTAATGCTCCTGGGACAACAAGGCCCTGCCATGACTTTCATGGTCAGGAGAGTCTTGCACTGTCCATCCCTGTTATCTCAAACCTGGTCTCTGTGGTTCACACATTCTCCTGGCCTTTAGGAAGGAGAATCAGCTGCTGTCTCTGCACCATCCCTGAGGGGCCCTCCTGGGTTTCCTGTACCAGTGCTGCCTTTATCACTTCAGGACCCTGCTTCTGTACCGCCAGCTTGAACTGCCCTGAGCATCTTATACCCTTGCCAGAACATTTCCTAGAAAGCTAGTCCCAGTTGCCTCTGTTATTCCATCAAGTGTACTTGGAGTCTCACAGCCAAGACCCTGAGAAACGAAATCTGGAGTCCAACTTGGTAGCACAGGTGGCATGCACACAGGGTAAACCTCTTGCTCCATTGGCGGATGCTTCTCTGATTATGACTCTCATTGATCAGTTTCCTTTTACCTTGGGGCTTTCCTCTAGATAACCAAGAGAATTTTAGTTTTTGAAGGATATTCCCCCTTGGGTATAGAAAGCTATTTGCGTATCAAAGCTAAGCACTGACTTCTTTTTTTTTTTTTTGAATTGGGGGTGAGTTTCTGTACTCCTCTTATTCAGGGAATGAGCCTTGTGGCTGTGGCTCAGCTATGGACATGGAAGGGAACAAGTTCAAGAAGGGAGGTGAGTCTTAGAGCTGAGAGAATTCGACGCATGCACCCAGCCCTAACCCAGAAGATAGCTCTAATTGATGACCACTTGCAAATGAAAAAATCAGTTTCCTACAAGGAAGTCTCAATGGGGAAATAAATCTCTCTTAAGGGCAGGTCTGTTTGAATGTTGGCTTTATATTATTTCTGTTTTATTATACACTCTAATTTATTTTTACCATAGATAATACCTCTATCTCCTTCCCAACCCTTGTCCTTTCCATCCCCCACCACTAGGTGGGAAAGAAAGAAGGTTAAAGGGGAAAGGGACAAAGTTCTCTTTGAGCTACTTCTTGCTGTTGAGGGTAGTCAGGTTTTCTTTAGGGGCAATATCAGACTCAGTAATCACAGTATCCAGTAGTCCAGTAAACCAGTAACAGCCAACATAGCAAATCAACAGCAGTGTGAGGGAGCAGCAGCAGGGGGAGCAGCATCCTCTTCCTTCTTCAGAGTGCCCCCTTACTTCTTGGGACTCTGGCTTTTTATACTCCTTGGGAGTCCTCAGAGTTAACTTTCTCCAGCTGGCTAACCCACACCTCTGCTAGTGCATGAGGCACATATAGTTTACACCTGTGGACTAACTGAGGCACTCCCACACCTGGGATTAAAACAAAATCATTCTCATAACTGGGTTTTTTAATAAACAAAACTCTTACCACACAGGCCCCATACCCAGGAGTAGAAGGCCAACAAAAAACAAAGTCTACAGCACCTTTGGAGGTTTGTTGTCT
Organism: Lophiomys imhausi; assembly: GCA_907164525.1. Taxonomy (NCBI): domain Eukaryota; kingdom Metazoa; phylum Chordata; class Mammalia; order Rodentia; family Muridae; genus Lophiomys; species Lophiomys imhausi. The sequence continues at coordinate 591,452 of CAJQZJ010032991.1, read as the reverse complement.
CATGATATTAAGTCATGGCAATTCCCTCCCCCTCCCGATTACAAGTCCTTTGCATATATATTATGGCTTCAAGTTTTGGGTTTTTGTGGGATTCCTGTGTGTGTGAACATGTATGTCTCTGTATCTACATGCATTTCTTATGCTTTTTCTTTGGCTCTTTCTCTTGTTGTTTTGTCATATTCTAACTTGTTTGGGTTTTATTTATCTTGCTTTATTTTATTATTATTCATTAGACATCTGTTTGTTTTCTAACAAGGGACAAAAGGGTGTGGATTCAGATGGGAAGGGAAATGGAGAGGAACTGGAAGTAGTAGGGGAGGAAAAGCCATAATCAGAATATATTGTGTAAAAAATTAATTAAATTATGTTGGGTGCCATTTGTAGAAAAAATAGCTCTAAATTATTTACTAGTATTTATATTATATTTAATTGGTTCACGGCTGTTAATCTTTAAGCAGCCATTATAAATGAGCACACAGACACCACATGGATTTTAACAAGCCTTGGCCTGAATTGAGCAATCTTGGCCCACCTAAGCTAGCTCTTAATTCTATTAGCCAAATATGACCCCATATATACATATGTTCCTTTGGACTGCCATTCTCCACACTATGCCGATGTTCCTGGCCATGTGGAATGACATTCTTTTTTCTTTCTTTTCCTTTTTTTTTTATCTCTCCCTCACTAACACCACAAAGCATACGAAGGGCAGGGCTGGCTCTCCCACACTCAGTTCCTCAGGGCTGGCTCTCCCAC
>CAJQZJ010032991.1:545927-567944 GCA_907164525.1 Lophiomys imhausi | reverse complement strand
TCTAGAACGACCCTGTGATCTTGAGTTCTAGCAAGTGTCTCTGGGCACTTTCTTTAACTTACATGTTGTCTTTTGAAATTTTCCATCAATGAGATCCTGTGAGGGTGGGATCAGAGGGGGGGAGTAGGGAGGGGATTGTGATTGAGATGTAACTTGAAGAAAAAAAATCCTGTGGGCATATCATGTTGCTTCTGAATGAGTTGAAGACCTTAGAGACTTCCTAGTTTACCTTGACAAGAAAACAGTTTCCATGAAAGACCTTGTATCAGCTTATACCCTTGTAGGTCCACCTGGACTATTGGACAAACCACATAAACAGACATAACAGAATGTTTTAAGCAAAATGAGAATGTGAGTTCTTGTTATTGAAACAAGCATGTAACATATTGTTTTGGTCAGTTTTTTTTCTTCAAGTTTTGCTGTATGTGATGCTGAAATAAAACACTGAATTAAAAAAAAAAATTTCACCCTAATGAATAGTCCAAAGTTGATAAACTTCTGTATGTCACATATGGAGGGGAAACTGCAAATATATAGCTCCACAAATAACTGGTAATAGCAAGTCAAATAAAATAATGACTTGGGGCACACTGAGGTTGAAAACCAGTTTAAAAGAAGTTGCCCCGTTCCCTGGTGCTAGGGAGAAAGTCGGATTAGCTGTGACTATGCAGGTGCTGACACAAAAAGCCAGATGTTGAAATGGTGGATTCCTAGTTGTTTGGAATAGCTTTGGCTTTTAAATGACTGGTTGGATGTTTGTCTTTTTTGCTTGAGTCCAGATTGTGGAGACCCTTTTAAACAGACACCCTGTAATTCTGAAGATCTTAGGGGCTTGTATGATAATAGCATCCCACAGTTAACCCCTTTCAAGGCAGTTTCATGGACACTCTGTGAGATGGAAGCTTAGACATAAAGTTGATGGTGTGTTATAGTCAGAAAAATTAAGATAGAGATCTCTCCAAGCCAAAGCAAAGCAAAGAAATGACGAGGTGTCTGAAGCCTTTTCTACTGTCTGTACCAATGGCAATGCCTTGTGACTTCTCTGTCCTTTCTGTCTTATAATTGGGATATAGAAATGAGACAGTTGTCACAGGGATTTGTAGGAACACATTCATTTAAACCGAAAAAATGAAATGAGACTTTGGGAATGGAACATAAATCTGATTTGCTTTATGAACTTGACAAGGGCTACTGTTACAGAGCATGTTGTGTGACAGATATCTTCTCTAAGCTATTGTGGTGAAATCTTCAGTTACAACATTAAAGAAAATATTTAAGCCCACAACATGGCAACTGCAACAACTGTGACACATACACGATCTTAGCCATATATTTGAAATGCTGTCTTTTGAGTTTTTGATCTTAACCATTCTGACAGGAGTGAGATGGAATCTCAGAGTTGTCTTGAGTTGCATTTCTCTGATGATTAAGGATGTTGAGTATTTCTTCAAGTGCCTCTCGGCCCTTTAGATTCCTCTTTTGTGAATTCTCTGTTTAGCTCTGTTCTCCATTTTTTGCATGGTTTGTCACAGTTCCTTTTCATGAAAAATTTGAAGAGCACTTGAAACACCTTCACTGGGTCAGCCATGGTGCCCCCTTCGCCTCTAGTCACAAGATCTTTGTGAGAACCACGCCAGATCCTGCAGATTACCAAGGCCAGCATCACTGCAGACTGGACGGACCCACTGTGGTCTCAGTATCTAGATGGATTCTTTGCCAGAGAAATAGCTGAGTGAAGTCCAGTCAAGCTCCCTACTTAAGCCATGCAATGTCCTGGCCAGGACACTTCATTTGCGACTGAAGCTGCTGAGATGTGAGTGCATTTACTACTGGAAAACTTGTTAAAAAACCAATTTGCTGTGAAACATACATGCTTTGGAGGAGTAGTTTTAGACAACATGCGGTAAGTTTCTTTTTTAGAGATTACCAGATCATCTGACTTGGTCATGGTTTTCAGTCTAAGCTGACATTTATTAGGCTGGCGCTTTCTGCCTTATGCCCAACAGACCACTCTTCTGTCTTATTTTGTTCTCCAATAAATATTAGAGATGAAAAAAAAAAAAAGAAAATGAACTTAAAAGTCGTCAAAGGCATTGGACATCAGTTTCACTCATCCATGGGGAGAGGACAATGATCGATAGGGAAGGTGATAAGATAATATTTGCACAGGAAAGAAAGTGGGAACAGGGGCAGTCCCTTCACCTCTGCTTGGAGAGTTTAACTCAAATTGGCTCCAACGACACTGGTGAGTTTCTCCAGTATAAATGCATGGAGATGATGCTTTCCGTGGGGGCTTTCCCCTCTCTTCCATAATTGACAACAATTTATGTAAATAAGTGTTGAGACAAAGTTGTCTTTGGGAAGATAGAATTCCCACCTTGTGGTTGTCTGGATAGGTATGGCACCCATAGACTGACGTGTTTAAACACTTGGCCCCTAGCGGGTGACACTTTTAGAAGGTGTGGGCTTTTGGGACTAGGTGTGGTCTTGTTGGAAGAAGTGTGTCACTGTGGGGGTGGGCTTTGATTTCTCCTGTGTTCAACCTACACCCAGTGTGGCACACCGTTTCCTTTTGTTGCCTGGGGATCAAGATGCAGAACTCTCAGCTCCTTCTCTAGTATCATGTCTGCCTGCATGTTTCCCGTCATGACGACAATGGATTAAACATCAGAAACGGTAACCTAACCCAATTAAATGTTTTCCTTTATAAGAGTTACCTTGGTCATGGAGTCTCTTCACAGCAATAAAACCCTAACTAAGACACACCCTTACCATAATTTTTGGTCTATATCTATGGATTGTTCTGGGGAAAAAAATCAGTTCTCTCTGACCAACAGCTCAAGAGTATTTGTTAGGAAGAACCACAGAAAATGACTGTAGTTTAGAATTTTGGCTGAATAGTGGCACACTGGCTTGCTCACCGCACTGATACCGTCCTGCCTGGGGCAGATGCTGATGCTGGAAAGCCCACACTTGGAACACTCTTACCAGGCTTTAGCATCTTTTGAAAGTTCCTACTACGGGTTCACTGTGCTGTTTGTATGAACTGCTCATGCCGGCAAATTAGCCTGTCCAGTGACTGGCTTGTGCCTGAGATGAAAGAGCCTCTTAAGAGGCAGACAACTGAAGAATTTACAGAATTCATCGTTAGTGTCTGACAGGTGTGATTACGGTGACACTGTCGCAGCAGATGGTCCCAAACTATAGTGTACGAGCTCCATGGACATCAACCTAACTCACTGTTTCAGGCTTCTAGAATTTTCTTTCTTTTGTTTCCAAATGAGTAATTTTTCATAAAAGTCAATAAAACATTGGAAGACAGTGGCCCCAACAGCCAAGACAGACTGACATAGGTGGAGCAGGGAGAGTGGCAGAAAGGTGGGCAGCCAGGGTGGAAGACAGATTTGTTCTCCACAGGTTCCAAGCCCTGGGCAGATTGTGGGGTTTGTATCAGACTCATTTGCTAGTGGTGGCCAAAATAATATTTGGATCTTGTCTTATTTGTGGATTTTTTTTAAAAAGTCTACCTTTGTTTTAGGACGGCTTAGCAGTTAGTATTAATGGTTAGCATGAGGTTTCAGCATTTATTTCTTCTGCAAGTCCCTAAGAAATTAGAGTCCTAACTGAGAACACTGTGTAGGAGAGTTTCTAGATGATTGCTTCATCCATGAGTCTTCCTCCAGCTTTCCTTCCTGTTTCTGATGCCACTAGCTAGATTCACACACTTGTTTCATAGTTGAATGGCTGCAGTGGTACATGGAACTGTCTGTACATATCTCTTTCTTTTACTTTATTCTGCCTGCATGCGTTCATTTTCTATGAATGCCTCCCTGATATCCCCTTCAATGGAGTCATGGCTCATTCCACAATGAATGATTTATGAACTCTTTATCCTGCCAATCAAAACTAGTTATTCTGTATATATGGGAGATATAAGTACACTATACAGTTTAATACTTACAATAAACCTGTGATAAAGATAGCCTTGTCCACCTTTATAGATAAGGAAAAAGATGCTAAGAGAGTTTGAGTAATTCTCTAAGATTACGCAGGTCATACTGGGTAGAGTGAGTGTTTGGAATTGATATGCCTGTTCTAACATCCTCTAGTTGAAGTGCTAGGTTTTGCTTCCTACAGACAGATTCCAAAATGAAACTCCAATTTGATTCTTGGCCTTAATGCCAGTTCTGCTCCATATGTAAGAGCATTCACTAATTCTAAGCTCTTTAGTAAGCAATACTGCACACCTGAATGCACTGATTTGTAAGTGACAGTAGGTCCCTACCTAGCCACCACTTATGCTCAAAGGTCAGGTACTGAGTTGAGCTTCATGTCCTCAGTCCTTAGATAAGTCAGTCTCCTTTCCTCTTCTATGATATTTTTAGTGGCCTCTTCCCATACCCTTTTCTTCACAAGAACTGCCTCATACCCTGCTCGCTGGGGTGCCTTCCCAAACTCCTCCAATGGATATTTCTTCCTTCTATGACTTCTATGTTGTTCTCAAATGTAGCCTCTGTCATTAGTTAGCTGTGTGAACATGGGAAAATTATTAACTTCTCTGTACTTTAGCTTCCTTAAACAAAACAGGATTATTGATATGATCCCAGTCATAGTGTTACTGGAAGTACTTAGTTCTTTATGTAAACCATGAGGAAGGATACCCGATCTTGAATCCCAAGTCTTCCTACCTCAGCATTGGAAGGTGTGTGCCACCAGACCTATCTTTGAAGGGATGGAATGATGACTTCATGTGCATTTCAGCTCATTTACATCTAATGAAATCTATGTTCCTGGCATAAATTCAGATCATAGTGATCTTAAGGATTTTAGGAAACACAAATTCTTAGGAAGAGCTCAGACTCCCCTCTAATAATATTTTCTCCTTTGTGTATATGATATTTCTAAACACAGGTACACTGTTGAAGAAAGGACACACTTGGACTGAGAAAAGACAAATAGTCATCAAGAATGTGTGACTGGTGGAAGAATCTGACATAAGCTTTGAAATCACAGGTCAAAGACTTTGTATTTTTAATGACTTTTATTTTTTTTTGGTTAGCTAATAGTCAATAGAATTTGTTTCTGGGAGCAAGTAACAAGAATCAAACATAAGCAAAAATGAGTGTGCACATAAGCAATCCAAGGTAGAGGCCCAGTAGACTCAGGGATGCTGGTGATACCAGAGAAGCCTAGTCTTTCTCAGAAAGTCTAGTAACATATTCATAGAAACTTTAGCTAGGGAGCAGCTCTGGTGCACCTTTGTTGGGATTCATTCCTGTGTTTGATCAACTGACTTGTGAAGAGCTAGGGATGTGATAACCTTCTTGACCTGTCTGGGTCATTTGCTCACAATCTTCTGTCAAGACTCTGTGACACAGAGGAAGAATGGTTTCCAAGATGCACAAATGATGGAGAACACTTTCAAGAAGAACTGGAGTGAAAGTGTTCATCATACTCAGGGCTGGATGACCAGGGACAGTGAACATTGATGAAATAAACCACGATGAAACTTTAATGTCCTTATGTCCATGATCCCTGGGAGACTGGGTTAAACAATGGCCCAATTCAGGCTTGGCGTAATGGGAAAGTCTCAGAAAAGTGATGGCTGTATATATTACTAGGTCCACATCATCAGTCATTCCCAGACTGCAACCCACTTTTCTGCTTTCTAGGTTCCTGCCCTGACGGATGACTGATAGGATCACTTAGGAAGGTGTCTTATCCCATTCTCCAGCATTGGCACCAAGGTGACTGACTACTTGTGACATGTGACCGCTTGTTCTTCCCTGCTACAATCGCTGCTTGTTACCATACCAGTGGTAGACAGCATTGCTGATTACTGCTGGAGGTCTGCTGAGACAGGGGTTGCTTGTTGTCTGTAAGCCCCCACACCACAGAATGGCTTCCAGTTCTGCCATCTCATGGTTGTGCACTGGAAAGTTTCCCATCATGCTTCAGAACATCTTCCACTGTCTTTTCCTTTGGGTTCAACTGTTTAGATATCCACTCGAGTTTTTCTTTCATTAAATAAAATTACTTTTTTTTTCCTTGACATAAACTGGGTCTTGGGGTGTGATTTTAAGTTAGAGCTTGGAGAAAAGACTGCCAGTTTTCAAATTATCAGCACCTATGAGTGCCAAGGGCAGTCTGAAAGGGAAGGAGGGCCAGGAAGGTATCTGTGAGAGCACTCTCACTGATGTTTGAATGAATAGAGTTTAACTGAAGAGAAGTAGGAGCTGTCCAGGTGAAGGAACCAAAACCACAGAGGCTCAGAACAGAATGAAACCACACCAGTGGGGCACAGCATTTGTAATGTGTTTGGGGTACTGATCAGAAGATGGAAAAATAGCTACACCCTAGCAAATTGACTTGGGTTATCCATATCATATAAAGGTGTCTGGTCTTCACCCTAAAAATAGTTGGTTCCCTGTGGCCTTTCCTTACTTTAGCTGTCAGTTTTTCAACTTCTACTCAGGTACTTTGGTGAACTACAGTTGAGTTCTCCCTGACTTCTCTTCTCTTTATAAATGAATGTAGATTCTAGCTCTGCTTGGCTGTCCTTAAACCCATGTCCTAGCACCAGCTGTGGGGTACTGACTTGTAATCCAAGCAGTTGGGAGGATGGGGTAGGAAGTTCAGGAGCCTAAGGTCAGTATGTTATATACCGTAAGATCGTGTCCCAAACCAAACCAAACCAAACCAAACCAAACTAAACCAAACCAAACCAATCATAACCTCAATGTGCAAATCCCACAAACATGCAGGAACAGTTAATCATTTCCTGAGACATACAAAGCTCTTGAATGACTTTAAGGAAATTCTCTCCCTGAATGAGTTCTTCCTGAATTTTTGACTTTTCTGCATCTATCTATTTTCCACCCCATCTGCAATGCAGATGAACATGAGGTCCTGAGTGATTTAACAGGGGCTGACTTTTGAGATGGTGGGGCAGACACCATCTCTTAGAGCCAGTGAACTTTGAAGAAAGTACATTAACCAGAATCTACTTTCCCGTTTTGAGTATGAGATGATGATCAGAATTACTTCTTAAGGCTTGGAGAGTTGGCTCAGTGGTTAAGGGCACTGACTATTCTTCCAGAGAACCTGGGGTTCAAATCCCAGCACCCACATGGAAGTTCACAAACTGTAACTCCAAGATCTGACACTCATATAGACATGCATGCAGAAAAAACTGCACATAAAATAAAGGTAAATAAAGGATCTTCTAGAATGAGGATGGATATGCATTTTGAAAGCAATAAGCCCTGCTCTCACAAAAAAAGTCTAGCTTGAGACAGGCTAGAAGACCTTAATCTGTAGATTTCATGTATGTTTTGATAAAGTTTCAGAGAAAGAGACCTGGAAAGAACATAGAGAATTCCTCATGTCTGTTGACCTCTCTTCCCACTACTAGTATCCACTGCTTTGTATCTATCTCTATGGTGATTCAAATAGGAATGGTGTTGAAAAGTGACAGAAATGAAAAAGACTCATCACACCAGTCTGCCCATGCCCTCACACTCTCAGACTGTGAAGGACTGCTCTTCTGTATAGACTGCTGGCATGAAGCAAGGCACATTAGAATCCTGTGAGGAGGCTGGAGAGATGGCTCAACCATTGAAGGCTAGGCTCACAACCAAAATATAAGAATCCTGTAAGGATCATGACTTTTGAAATGACATGGTGATTGGAAAGATGTTGGTTTTCTGAGTTTCTTTGATCACCTGTCTTTGTAATCATTCCCATGATATTTTGAAGGATATAAATAACTTCATGACTTTACTCCTCCCAGTTTTGTTTTTGTTTGTTTGTTTTGTGGTGCTAGGGATGGAACTCATGCCCTTGAACATGCTAGATGAGGGCTCTGCACTGAACTCAGCCCCTGCTGTCTGTGTTTTTGATGAGAGTTTCCTAGTTAGTGAATTAAGAGTTCCTACAGGAAGGTTTTGTTCTTTGTTTAATTTTTGAGTCAGGGTCTCATGTATCCCACGAGCACTCAAACAACTATTTAGATGAGATTGGCCTTAAACTCCTGATCATCCTCCCTCCCCTTGCCCCTAAGTGCTAGGATTATAGGCTTGTGCTTGGTTTAAGGCAATGTGAAGTCAATTTTTCTTTTCAGTTTCCTTTCTTAGGTAAGATGTGACACATATGTATCCAAATGATATCATTTTAGTTTAAACAGTATACTGTCATTGGCATACTGATAAATTTTCAAATGGTTCAGGAGCCTAACTTTGGAAGATATATTTAGAGAAATTAGTATATGTTGTTTGGATGTCAAATAAATCTTGAGAAGACTAGCAACAAGAATGCCCTGGAATCCAGCTCTGCTGTATTTCCAACTGGGCCCATGTCTCTGCCCTGATTTTTACGAGTGGAGATTATGCTCCATTTTTGGATTTCCTCTTTTGTTTTGTAGCTGTTGGAAAATTTCATCAGCTCTGTACATGTATTTCATGTGTGTAGTTCTGAGTAATCCTTTCTGGAACTGCTGTCCATGTGTGTGGCTCTGACACAAAGAATTTAGGCTGAAACTTCATTTTTCCTATGCATTCCACATCACATGTGTTCTGTTTGTGGTTTTGATTGCTGCGAGGTCACTGATTCTTGGAATCCAGTATTCTTTGGACAATGTTCTGTGGTCTCAGAGGGATACTGGTGGAACAGACACCATGGAATCTGTTTTCTGAGCATTGTTGCTTGAAGAAAAAAAAAAACAGGATAAAACTCTGACTGTGGGCTTTAAGTTTTGAGAAACTGTTTATTAGATCTGCCCCATTCTATCCTGGGGAATACACCTCTTAGAATGGAATGGCCAGGGTACAGCTACAGCTGCTTGGACAAGTTAAGGGACGTCTTTTAATGACATCCATCACTCTAGAGACATATGTCAGTACTGCCACTCACTTTTAAATCCCCCAGATATGGGAGCCTTTCAAACACTCACTAAGTTCCAGCAAAAGTCCTCCAGTCCAAGACCACGCGTTGAAATCACAGCATAGACTTGGCAGGGAGATAAAGGTGATTTCAATGCCTGTGAACTTTAATATCTGGATATTATTTCCAACCACACACTCCAATCTGCCAAGCCAAAGCAGAAAGGCACATCACTTTGGCCCCCACCCCTGCCAATGTTTGAAATAAGCTGAATAAACAGAGCACAGTGATTTACCTGGGGAGAGTACTAACCAGAAATATTTTCACTCATGGGGTAAGGCTTTACATAACGAGCCGGGAGCTGTGATTTGAACCACCCATTGTAAGCAATGGAGTATTTCAATGAGAACATATTCAGTCAGGGCTCAAGATTCACCTTTTTTCCTCTTGGTGGCTATGTAAGGCTTCATCACAAGCTGCAAATGCCTTTCTCTCCCTGCCTTTTGGACAGAGCATCCAAAGGTCAGCTGCATTCTCAGCTCATCTTTTCCTTTATGCTCTCTTCTGGTTTCCAAGTGTCAGGAGAAAATGTAAAAACAGAAATGCATTCAAGAAACAGATGCAAAATGAAATTTAATCTTGTGCACTACACATTTCCGTCTCAGTATCTGACTTCAGCGCACCATTTCATGGATGTGTCCAGTGTCTGTTATACAATAATTTGCTTCTCTGATGTCAACATCATAGGGCATATGAAAAGGATTTCTCCTTATTTATCTTCCTAAAAATATGTTTTTTATATCAACTGTGTCCTATAACATTTGTGTCCAGTTTAGATTAAAATGAATTGAGTACTCCCATGTTCACCAACCAGATTAAGAAGCAAAAGACTTTCAATATATTCCAACATCATCTCTTGACCTGATTTTACACTGTCCTTTCTGGCTACTTGGTTACTCAGAAATAATTATTACTCTGCAACTGTTATTACCCTTTCATTTCTTTAGAGATTTATTCACTGGTGTTTTCAAAAGTATTTTTCAATACGCAGGATGAGAGCTTTACATATGAATTATAGCTTATTTTATTCAACACTATACTTGCAAGAACTGTCTGTGTTAATGTCACTAACTATAATTTAATTAGTTTCACCACTGCACAGTATTACATCATATGAAAAAAATCACTTCACTATTGAACCATTCTCTTACCAAAGGACATTTTGAGTTGGTCTTCATATTTTTGCATTTCAAATACATTGTTAGAGAGGTTTCTGACCTATATTTCTTGGTGCATATGACTAAATTTCTCTGGGGTACATATCTAGGAGTCCTCTGAGTCATATAACCTTAGTGTTTTCTGACATCCTTAATATTGGGATTTTGTGTTTGGTTTATATTTGACTTTAAAAGTGTATAGGCACATCATATTTCAAACTGAGTGTTCAGTCTACTGTTGATTTCTGTCTTCTTTCCTACAAGCTGAACCGAAGGCCCTGACTTCTAGCTATGAATCACAGATAGGTAAAAGAAACAGTAGGGAGCTTTGGTATTTTCACCTTTTCTGCTCTCTGCTCAAGTGTGGCTTGGCTGATAGGGTTCCTCCCATTCCTCAGTGTGATTCAGGGTTCCTGTGCTCACCTGTGCCTAAGGCCTAACTCATCTGTATTGCAGTTGTCGTTGACTGCTTTATCTTGTGACTGTGTCCTCTTTCTGAGAATACTACTGCCTCTTCCCCTTATAAAACAAAACCAAAAAAAGAACAAGAAAAGAAAACAGAAAAAAGCAACCAAACCAAAAATTAAAACCTGAACCTGTTTATTATGAATAAAATACCCATAGTGTGTGTCACCTTAGACTTCTAAAATGTCTTTTGTGACTGGCTTGTTTCATTAAACTGAATGTCTTCCAGGTTTATCATGTAGTAGTAGCAGGTGTCAGAATCCCTTTCCTTCTTCGGGACAACTAGTATCCTATGATGCATATTCATGTTACATGTTACTTCTCTACTCACCAGTTAGGTAACACCTGGCTTGCTTTCAACAACAGATTTGATGGGGAGTATTGATGCTCTAGATACCATAGTGCAACCATCTCTTCAAAGCCCTGCTTTCAGTTCTTATTAGAAGGAACTCAAAAGTCAGACTCTTGAAATACTTCCCTTCTCTTCCTTGTCATGCCTACCACTGTGCCTTCTTATGCTGTGGTTATCACCTGAAAACCAACACAAGGGCATGGCTTGTGTTCTAAGTATTCTCCAGTAGAAGTTCCAGAGTGGATCTGGGATGATAGTTTGGTACTTTCTATAGGAAGAGCTGTGATGATCTCAGCCTGTAAATATCTATATGTCTCGTCACACATGGAAGATCCTCCTCTGAGTTGAGGAAACAAAACCACCAGGGCAGAAAGTAGTCGAGCTGAGAAGGTCCTGAGAGTATTGGCTTTTCATTCCTTTAAGTCATATATGCCAATACCATTCTCCTTCCTGGATAAATTTGAATAGAAAGCCTAAATTTTTTTTTTTTTACTAAATATCCTAACATCACAGTTAGGCCTGCTTTGGGTAATTACTATATTGGGTTTACCAAAGGATGATATTAATTCCTGAAGTTCTGAAGACAGGAATGATGGAATGAGAAACACTGCATTGACAGAGACAGAGTGAGCAGTGTGGCTTCTTTCTTCACTGAAATGGGTAGTGGGGAACCAGTGAGGAAGAAAACTAAGACAACTTGATAAGTTAGAATAGGAAGAGATTTGTGTTCAATACCAGTGCTTGATGAGAAAATTGATCTAGACTGCAAAACTAGGATGCATGAACAATATATAAGTAATATTAGTGTTGGGATATTGTTTTATGGTAAGATGCTTGCTAGTATCCTCCATTTCTAGAAGCATACATGCATGTCCACATGCATGTGCACACACACACACACACACACACACACACACACACACACACGCCCTTAAAGAGATATGGAGGCAAAAACGAATATGTAGTCTGCAAAATAGTTCCCAGGAAAGTAATTAGATCTCTTTGCACATAGAAAGTCAATATAACTGTGAGAGTTGCATAATAAATGGTGAAAATTCTTATTGGTGATTTTTTTTTACACGTTAGGAAGATCCAACATTTGTCAAATACTTGAAAACTTGATAATACACTCAAACTTTTTTCTGTAATAATGTCTTTTCACTCATTTATGCTCAACAGTTTTTTTTTTTATTAGTAGGGGCTAGTATTTGGATTTGGGAAACGATTGTGAGAATCGCCTATAATTTTGACTAATTTTGGGGAGTGTGGCTCACATGAACTTCATATTTCACTCATATCATAGGAGAACATGACTGAAAGCAGACAGTGACTGGATTATACATGGTGTGTGTAGGGCTTGTACTTTCAGCATTCCCTACGTTATGCCCAATGAGCAACCACATTCATTGTTCTCAGCAACAGTGCATTGACCTGGAGCTGATATTCTAAGGGACTGCCTGTAATTTTACATTACATTTACATTACTGCCTGTAATGTCAACAGATACTCCAGTTCCATTCATCAGCCAAGTGTGAAGAATATGTCTTTTTGCTGACCTTCATTTAAGAGAGTAATACTCTTGGGTTTGTGAATGATTTAAGGCATTACTCTCAGCTGCTGAGTTGATCCTTTGAGGCTTTAGGAGTTTTGCACATAAATTTCTATTTGCCGTGCACCCTTTAATTACACAGTGCTTCCTGGTCTATATAACCCAAGCCATGAGAAATTCATTTGATGCATTAAAAAAAAATACTTGAATAAGAACTAAACCTTCAAAGAATGTTCTTGTGTTTTAAAGGAAAAAATTTTTTGTTTTTTTTTTTTAGATAAAATTATTAAATTATACTGGTGAAGACTTTAAGAAAGACTCCAGGATTTCTCTAAGAATGGGTTGATGATGATAAGCAGATAGGAATCTGAAAATGAGAAAAATAGGATGTTTAATCAACTAATGTGGTTTTTAAATATTATTTCATTTCATAGAAGTTGGTAACAAGTGCAGAAGTGAGGTTCCGTGGTCTCAGAAGAGTGGATGTTGGGAGGAGAGCAATTGCTCCTTTGAGGGAGCCTGTAGGGCAGTTGCCTCCTGCAGTTAGATTTTCTGTTTGAGAGAGCCATCTGCTTCTTCATACTTTCCAAGATCAGGCTTTATCTACAAGAAAGAGTCCCTCAGCATCTCAAAATGGAGAACTAGGTGAGGTTTCAAGTTAATGCCAAGCAACCAGATGCTCACCAGATTGCCAAGCTCTCACTCAATCCCAGAACCAAAGCATTCGAGGGAGGCTGAGTTAACACAATGTTGAACAAAACTTTGAGTTGGACTTTGGAGACAACATTGATCTCTTTTGGCCTCTGTTCATGCAGCCCTTCTAACGACAGTCAAGGGGAGTTCTATTTATTCTTTAAAACTCCACGTACCCAGAGGCTAAGTAGGCAGGGGAGAAACTTTGGCTTTTTCACTCACACACACAATCATCCTGAAATGATTGTAAATACTAAATGCTGGAGAATCCAATAGATATTCCCATTGCTGTTTCCTTCATCCAACACGCATTCATTTACATTTGGATCAGTTTGTATCATTGATTATACCCCACAGACAGCCTGCTGAGCTCAAAGAAATGTTGAGCCAAGGAAAAAATTATGCAATGGAAATTGAAAATGAAAACTGCTCCTTTGCACGTCTCCTTGGAGCTGACATCTGAATGTCTGAATTATTTGGACTGGGGTTCTCAATAGAGAGTTGGAGGGACAAAGAGGGATAGATCATTTCTAGAAAGAATTGCAGAAGGAGGAGGCTGTGTGGTCAAATTCTCTGGTAGAAGCATCGCCCTCATTTTTGTTTTGACAAGTGGTAATTTATTTCCTGGGATCAGGGGGTGAGGTCAGAGGTTTGTCCTGTGCCTGTCAAACAAAGAAGCATTCAGTGTGCTGAGAGATTAAAAAATGTATTCAGTGTATTGAAAGATTCAAAACTTGGCCATATCTTTTTTCCTTTAGCTTAATTAAATCAAATCAAACAACCAAGTTTACTAACCAACAAGACAAAACTAGCATAATCCTTTCATGTCTCTAATTTTATGCATTATTTTAAAAGTTGAACAAATAAGTTTTAGGTAGAACAACATTTCATTGGCTATTATTCTATTACTTACCTATTTGTAAGGGAGCATATGTATGTATGCATGTATGCATGTATTTATGTATGTATGTATGTATGTATGTATGTATGTATGTATGTATGTATTAGGTGTATATGCCTGATGAGTGAAGAGGACAGTGGAGAATGGTAGGAGTCCTGCTTCAGGATTCTGTCTTATTCTTTTGAGACAGGGTCTCTCATTGAACATAAAGCTGGACTGGTGGCCAGCAATTCCCAATAATCCCCCTGTCTCTGTCCTCCATACTGCTAGAGTTATGGATGTGTGTGCATCTACATCTGGTGTTTTAATGTGGGTGCTAGGATTCAAACATGGGCCTTCATGCTTGTACAGTAAGCACTTTTCCCGAACCATTTCTCCAGTCCTGACTATAATTCCTTCATGAAACTAAAGGAAGACAAACATCATTCAGTTTGCATATTTAATTTTTGTTGCATATATGATCTGTTTTCAAATTATGTGGTCTACATCACTCAATAGTAATGTTTAAGGAAACATGCATTTGAACAACATTGAGCAAATCATAATAGCCTAGATTCTTGACATCTCTGATGTAAAAATGCTCCCTGGCCTCAAGGGGCCCAGAATCCTTTGGACCCCATGACTACCCTAAGAAAAATGCTTCTCTTTTGTGGTGGAGGTACGGTTTTGTTGTTAGAATTTACTGGAGCAGGGCTGTCCCCTGCAGCGATGGTCGATGATGGGAAGGCCTGCTGATATGTGACACTTTACTCACTGACAAACAGAAAACTTGATATCAAGCAAGTTAAAAAAAAAACACTGCTCTTCACCCAAATTTTTATCTCTTGAAGTAGCAGGTATATGAGCCTATCACTCTCTAGGAAAAAAAATCCATGTTTCTGATTGACCAAGTGAGAAGCCAAATATAACATATGAAGCGAATCACAATTTTAAAAACTGCCAGTTCAATACCAAATCAACATTAACACTCATTTGGAAAATGAAACTTTCAAAGAATGCCTTTTAAACCAAAACATAATTGCTTCTTTTTTTTGAAAAAAAAAATCCATTAATTATTATGATCCCTTTCCAAGAACTCTTCTTTCTCCCCAAACTCTGCAAAGAATGTGCCCAGATTTTCTTTACAAATCTCAGGGTCTAAGACTGTGTTTAAGTTTTGCAAGCACAAGAGAGCTTGCGTGACTTTTTGCCTGTGCTCAGAAACTCATACACGAGAAAGCTGCATTTGTACCAATTTCAGGTCATGTCTGATGGGAAGAGAGGAGGCCACGCAGAGGCATAGCCATGCATACAGAAAATTCCAGCTTTTGACTCTTCAAGCACTGACATTAAATGCTAAGTACCTCCTTGGTAGGGATGGTGCTGCTTAATTTCCTTGTGTCTCCTCATTTCTGTCTGTCACAAAATTGAGCATGTAGGAAATGCAAAATAAATACTAGGAATAATTGTGACTTTTTTCAGTTCTAAAAGTAAAGTCATTGCATCACTTTACAAAAATCCACAGAAAGGAAAAAAATTACTGAAGACCTCACAAACCAGATGACAGTGTAGTCAGGGTCCAGTAAGCACACTGCACGAAGCAGTCTGTAGCTTTGTGATTGCATTGGGCCCAAATGTCAGTTCATTACTCCAGCCCATGATTTCTCATCCCTGTAGCCCTAAAAGTAGTTTGTTAACACCTTTATATCTGGAAACTCCCATCTGCCCACCATGATAACAGCTGTCAGAATAAAGCTGACATGTTCTATCACCCATCTTTTGTAGGGCTTAAGGGGTCTTGGGAATCTGCATAGACAGGTGACACCTGGTTCTTGTTCTCTATCCATCCAGTTTTCCATCCATTCACTAGCTCAATAAACACATTGCATTAGAAGTTTCTACAAGGCAACAAAGTACGTGCCTTAAACAACAGGAGGAAGAAAGGGAGGGAGGAAGGAATAAAAAAAGGATGGAAGAAAGTAAAGAAGAAAGAAATCATGGAAGAAAATAAGGAAGGAAGGAGAAAGGAAGGAAGAAAATAAAGAAGGAAGGAAGAAAGAAATCATGGAAGAAAATAAGGAAGGAAGGAGAGAAGAAAATAAGGAAGGAAGGAGAGAGGAAAGAAAGGAAGAAAGAAAATAAGGAAGGAAGATGGGAAGAAAGGGAGGAAAGGAAGATGGGAGGGAAGGAAGGAAAGAAGAGTTAATCTTGACTCATGATTTCAAGACAATCAGTCTTTGGCTATGTTGATTCTGGGCCTATGATGATGCAGAGCATTGTAGAGGCAGGAGCATGTGTGAGAAAATGTTCACCTCATGGCAGAAAGGAAACAGATAGAAAGGAAGGGACTGAGGATCAGGCACAATCTTCCAAGCCACACTTCCAGTGCCCTTCTTCATATAGGGAAGCCCCAAGCCCCACTTCCTAAAGTTTCCATAACCTCCCCTAAAAGCACCATCAGCGGGGCTGGAGACATGGCTCAGAGGTTAAGAGCACTGGCTGTTCTTCCAAAGGTCCTGAGTTCAATTCCCAGCAACCACATGGTGGCTCACAACCATCCATAATGAAATCTGGTGCCCTCTTCTGGCCTGCAGGCATACATGCAGACAGAACACAGTATACATAATAAATAAATAAATCTTAAAAAAAAAAGCACCATCAGCTAGGGACCAAGCATTCAATACACAAGTCTGCAAAGAACACTAGATGTTCAAACCAGAGCATATGATCTTAGGGTTCACTGTGAACCTAGATGCTATGTCGTATTTGGAAAAAACAATAGCAAACAGAGCAGGCCTGATGCCCCCTTTTATTCTAGAGTTCAAGTCCATGAGAGAGTAAGATATGAGAATGAGAAACAAGAAGAGAAGTAAAGCTAGAATGCTGAGGGAACCACTAACAGAGGACCAAGTGTGGTTTATTCAGCCAAATGTCTTTACACTCTCTGAGAAGAAGCTCAACTCTTCAGTGGGACTGTCAAGAAACCATACCTAAAATAAGATTGGTAGGAAGCAGACTTCCTGCCTTCTAGCAGCCTAGTGAGCTTTGCAAACTCCAACCTGAAGTCAAACCAAACTGACAAGCTGTATGGAGTTAGATGCAGATTATGTGCAGTAGACAAACCATGAGAAAGGCTGGATGGATTTGTGATGTTTCTTTGGAGACAAAAGATGCTGCTGAGTAAAGGGAGGTCAGTGCAGGTCCAAGATTCATTCTCCATGTCCTCCTGACAGTCAGTCTGAGATGTTATGAATCCTCTTCATTGTTGCCTCACCATTTTTTTTCTCATTAACTTCTACAAATTCAACATTGTTTCAATAGGGAATTGACTGATGGAAAGCAAATGGCTTAGTAAAAGCTTGTACTGATAATAGGAGGGCATTGTGGCTGGAAGTGACCATGTGTTTACTTTCAGTCTTTCTATACTCTAGACTCCATTGCTGTACACTGTGTTATAGCTACAAGGCACTCAATGTTGGCTCTCTCTCTTCTTTTTCCCTTTTCTTTCTTCCTTATTACCACACTTCTATAATTCTTCTCAATAGTTCTTTCCTAACTTCCCAAATTTTTGGATCTTCCCCATGACATTTATGAAGAAGTAGATTCCTGTAGTGTATTTGAATGTAATATTAGTAACATACATATAATAATTTCCTATATTCTATGAGATTGGGATCATGACCAGAAAGGATATCAAACCCTAACAGCTTCCCTTTCCTTTTTAACTAAGGTAGTAAGTTTCAAACCACTGGAAAAAAACATCATGAGAAAAAACTTGATCTGATCCTTGGTAAAATCTTCTGAATGTCAGTCTCTCTGAACCTCTGTGTGTTCATCCATTAGAGGGAGAGGTTTTCTACTTTGCAGCTCTTTTAAAGGACTATATGAAATACTGTATATGAATTTTATGACCCGAGTCTGGCATTTAATAGACATTCAATAAATGTAAGCACTCTCATTCATTATGTATCATTGCAAGAACTTGTGCATTATTCAGTATCTGGAAGTGAAGAGGAATTTGAAAGGTTTACTTTCAGCTCACACAAAACTATGGCATTTTTTTTCTCTTAAGGCTGTATCGGTTTTGAAAGTTAACAGATTATACCTTATAAACCACAGGTGTAAACCTCTAGATCAGTGGAAATAGAACAACAGAGCAATAATAACAATAACTGTAGGAACTCCAAAAGCAATAGCTAAACTTGATTGAGTTCATTTTGTGTACAGGGAAAGATATGCCTAAACTTTATAATGTCCATGATCTAATATCAGATGTATATCATAGATATGGATCCTGACACAGGTCATGCAGAGGTCAATGGAATCATCCAAAGTCATCTAAATGGTAAGAAGGAGATTTGGTGCTCAGTTTGGCTCACTTTGGCTTCCGCCAGAACCCAAAGCCTATGTTCTTCTGGAAGATATTCCATTCTTTGCTTGCCCAAAAAGGGACCTCCTCCCCTGCCCACACTGCCTCTCACACTTCAAGGATTTTTTTCTGACCCTCCTCTGACTACCTTCTCCCACAGGTCATAGTGAAGAGTCAAGTGGACAAGCTTGCTCAGAGCATGTGACTCCTCCTGGATCACAACTGGCTTATGTTGACCTTAGTGTGCCCTGAATTTTCTATCATTGCATCACTGCCTCCCTTCTGTGTGATGGTTAGCCTCCAGTAACCACTGTTTTCCCGTATGAGTTCTTTCTCTGCTTGTATGAGTTCAACACTTCACATGTAAGTGAAGTTAGGTAGTAACTTCAGTATCTGGAAGTGAAGATAATTTTTCTTTGCCCAACTTAATATAAACTTCCTCAATTTTATCCATGTTTTCCCACATGGTAGAATTTCTTCCTTAAGGCTCCATAGTATTTCACTATGCACAGGTACTACATTTTATTGATTCTTCCATCTGTGATGGATCTAAATTTGATTCAGTAGCCTCATTGTTGTCAAAAGTGCAGTCCCTCAAACACACACACACACACACACACACACACACACACACACACACACACACTGCAAAAGACCATGGGAGTTTCTATTTCATTTCTTTCATATGTATGTGCTATAATGTGATTGTTAGATCATATGGCAGTTCCTTTTTAAGTGTTTTAGATGCTCTGTATTGTTTTCCTCAATAGCTACCTTAACTGATATTATAGTGTATGTGTGTGTCTTTTCTCTAAAGAACTCTGAAATTGGATTCAATTGTTCTTATTGTTCCCTTCTTAAAACCTTGTGTGTCTCTGTGTTGATCACTACCTACTACAAATGGAAACTTACTTGATGAGGGTTGAGGGATCCGGTAATTGGTGGGAATAAGATATACCATTAGGAGTCAGTTTAATACTAAGTCCATTTGGTAGAAGAATAGTAGTAGGTTCTCTTCTAGGGCCTATGACCCTAGAAGTTTGGGTTTTGTTGTTGTTGTTTTGTTTTTTGCCTCAACAATGGAGCCAGGTAAGAATGTCATCTTCTGGAGAAGGATTTAAATCTAATCAGAGGGTGGTTGGTTACTCCCATGATGTATAAGCCACTTTTGCACCAATGGGCATGCCTTGCTAAGCTACTTGTTATTGTAACTTGAAGGGTTCGCAACTGTGTAAGATCAATGGCAACTTTTTTTTCTCCTGTAGTATGCATAGCAACTTCTAGCACTATGAAAGCAAGCCAGTAGGAACGAAGGTTCTAGATCAGTACCAGCGCAGTATTTCAATGTTCTGTGACTCAGGTAGGTATGTAGTACCATCAATATGGATTCACTGTCAAATTCTGGAGGGCAAGTAATAGTATTGCCAATAACCTGTAATGTTTGGAGTCTATGGGGCCTCACTGGCCAACAACTCTGGAAGAAAAACTTTTATTCCTAGCACCAGGCTTTTATTTGTTAGATTGTGGCTTTGCCATCACATTATAGGATAAATGCATTCTCTCTTTATATCAAGAACCATCTATGGTAGTAGGAATGTTTTCATGCGGCTTTTTCCAAAAGTCTTTAGAGTTATCTATCCTTCACCGACATTTTGTCCTCTACCCCTCTCCCGGTTTAACCCTTCTTTTTTCATTAATCCCATTGAAGTGTATATATCATTGCTTTCTATTTCTTCTCTGTTGAAAGCCACCCCTTATGGTCCCTTCCTAATTTCCTGGCCTTATTGGTTTCCAAATCGAACATATCTATTTGAAACTTTCAAGCTAACACTCACAAATGAGACAAAACATGTAAGCTTTGTCCTTCTGGTCTGAGTTACCTCACTCACAATGATTGTTTCCAAGTCTGTCCATTTATCTTCAATTTTCATTTTTCTTAATAGCTAAATAATATTCCACTGTATAAATGTGCCACATTTTCATTAGATATTCATCAGTTGATGGACATCTAGGCCATTACTGTTTTCTGGCTATTATGAATACAGCAGTAGTGAACATGAATGAGCAGGCATCTCTATGGTAGGATATAAAATCCTTTGGGTAATCCCAAGAATGGTATAGCCAGATCATATGGCAGATTTATTTTTATGTTTGAGGAACATTTATTTACACTGATTTCCATAGAGACTATACCATTTTGTACTCCCACCAGCAGCGATTAGGCACTCTACTTTTTACACATTTATGCCAACATTTGTCATGATTTGCTTTCTGATTTTGACCATTCTGACTAGGACGTGATAAAAATCTCAAAGTAGTTTTAGTTTTCATTTCCCTGATGTCTAAAGATATTGAACATTTAAAAATCTTTTTCAAAGCCAGGCATGGTGGCACACACCTTTAATCCTAGCACTCAGGAGGCAGAGGCAGGTGGATCTCTGTGAGTTCGAGGGCAGCCTGGTCTACAAAGTGAGCTCAGAACAGCCAGGGCTTGGTACACAGAGAAACTCTGTCTAACCACCTCCCCGTAAATCTTTTTCAGCTATTTGTATTTCATCTTTTGAGAACTCTGTTTAAGTTCATGAACTATTTTTAAATTGGGATGTTTGTTTTCTTTTTTTAACATTTATTTATTAATTCAAGTTACATCTCGATCACAGACCCCTCCCTCTTCACCTCCTGGCCCCACTCTCACCCTTTACCCCCTCTTCCTTCTATCCTTCTCCTTGGGTGAGGGGGACCCCACATATCAGCCCCCCTCAGTTCATCAGTCACATGAGGGCTAAGATCTTCCTCTTGTTCTGGGGCCTGCCATGGCAGCTTAGTTAGAGTAAAGTGTCCCACTAACAGATAACAAAGTCCATGTCTGAGACTGCCCCCCTACTACTTGCTAAGGGATCTTTATGAAGATCAAGTTGTCTATCATCTATATTTGTATAGGGGGTCTAGGTCTAATCTAAGCTTTTTCCTTCTTCTTTTTGGTTAGTGTTTCAGTCTCTTTAAGCTTCTTGGGGCCTAGGTTGATTGGTTCTATTGATCTTCATGTGATGATCTTGACCCCTCTGGGTCTCTCTATTACTCCTCCCTCTCTTATACAGGGCTCCCAGAGCTCCATCTAATGTTTGAGTGTCTGTCTCAGAATCTGTTTTTTTTTTAACAATTTATTTTTTATTTCTTCAAGTTACATCTCAATCACCATCCTTTCCCTACTCCCCCCTCCAGTCCCACCCTTCCACCCTCTTCCCCCTCAACCCCCCATCCTCTACCCCCCTTTTTTAGTTTAAGGTATATCTTTCCCCCCTCCTCAACAGCTCCCCCTTTCAGTCCAACAAATGGTTCTTTCTCTTATAACAATAAATACAATACAAAACAACAGAAATAGATAGGCCACAATTATGAGAGTTATATGGCTAAGCATACATTCCCAATGTCCAGTCCATACGTATTTGGCACCTGACTTTAACATTCTGCTATCTAACCATCTCCATGAGTTTAAAGTTATATATCTAACTCAGCTTTCATACTAACTTGCATCACAATTTTAAAAGCATCTTCTTAGATCCAGAACACCCTCTTGATTCCTAAACAACTCAAAATTTAACTATGAGACTC
>CAJQZJ010032991.1:522245-536108 GCA_907164525.1 Lophiomys imhausi | reverse complement strand
TCTATCTATCTATCTATCTATCTATCTATCTATCTATCTATTAGCATTTTATGTGCATGAGAGTTTTGCTTGTATTCATCTATGTACATCATGTATACACGTGGTGCCCATGGAGACCAGAAGAGGGCATCTGATTCCCTGGAACTTGTTTTACAGATAGCGTTAGCCATAATGTGGGTGCTAGAAACTGAATCTGCGTCCTCTGAAAGAGCAGCTAGTGCTTGTACCCACTAAGCCATGTCTTCAGTTCTCTGTCTTTCTCTTTAAATACATGGTTGGATTTTATTTATGTGTACTATCTAAGGATTTTTGGTAGATATGCTTTTAGTTGATAGTGTTCTACTGTTTCCTTTCTGACCTCTTTGATTTTGATACTTTGATAATGTTGGCTTCATAATAAGATGAATTAGAAAGTAGGCCCACCTGAGTCCTGTGTTTTTTTATCTTGATAGAGGTCTACCCAGAAGTCAATTACATGTGTTTTAGCAGATCAAATCTTTCTTTAAATTGGTCAGTTTCATTTATCAAGTTGGTGAATATAAACTTGTATATAGTATTTCTTCATCACCACTTAAATCTCTTAGTAATATCCTCTTCTATTTTTTACACTGGTCATTTATGTCACATTATGCTACTGGTCCTCTTTTTTCTTATTACCATTATTAAAATCTTATCAACCTTTTGAATGTTTTCAAGAAAAGAGTTTGAAATTTTTACTTAGTTTCTGTTCGCAACTTAATTTTTCTGATTTACATTTTATTTAGCTTTTTCTGCTTACTTTGGATTTAATTTTTTTCTAGTTTATTAGATTACTGGTTTTACATTTATTTTGTTTGTTTTTCTGGTTTTCATTCAGTTTGGACTATTTTGATATTTTGATAATGTTGGCTTCATAATAAAATGAGTCAGGAAGTGGGCCCATCTGAGTCTTGGGTTTTTATCTTGATAGAAGTCTCCTTAGAAAGTCCATTATTTGAAAGTTTTCACAGATCAAATCAGTATATTAGGACAAAATATATGGGCTAATTTATACAACAATATTTTCTTAGTGTTTGTATCATATGAGAAACATTTCTTTTTTCCTACCAAAGGTAGCTAGATCACCAAGGACAAGATTCTATAAATCTCCCCCATCTTGTAAAACTTTTATGAAAAGGGATTAAAACCTTTAATCTCCCCCACTTGGTAAATCTTTTGCTTACGTAAAGGCCTTGCTACACATTTCCGGAACTGGATGGCCTGAAGGGTTAGATCTTATCTTTCTATGTCCTTTAGTTTACTTTCCAAATTAGCCAATCTGGCATAGACTGTGAGGTTGACTCTCAGCCAATGAGGAACAGCCAAGTTCCCCCTGTATTCGGGATAAAAACACAGAGGTCATTTTGTCATATGTGCTACTGTTAGCCTAGTTTGGGTCTTGGAGCACTCTTTTAGGAAAAAATAAATTGTCTCTCTGTTATTTTTGCTTTGTATAACACAAGACTTCCATACATGCTATGCAAATATTCTACCACTGAACTACAACTCTGCTTTTTGGTTTGTTGTGAATTGTATTAATTGGACATTCTGGTTTGCATTACATTATACACTCATATTCCTTTTTAAAAACAGATTTAATTTTATGTGTATGGATATTTTATATGCACCCCATGAATACTATACCTGCAGAAGCCAGAAGAGGCTATCAGTTCCTCTGGACCTGGAAATACAAATGGTAATTAGCCCGTGTGGGTTCTGAGAATTGAACCTGGGTGCTCTGCAAAAGAAGCTGAGCTATCTCTCTAGTCCCACATTAATATCACGTTTTGGAAATTAAAAGATTGAAGACCTTACTGATTTTGTTGGAAATTATGCTCTAATATGCTATGCTAGTCCTGCTTTTTAAATGTTTTCAATAGTTTAACAGTGTGATATATCATAATAATATTAGTGTTATAGTACAGCATTAAATTATGCACTTTTTAATTGGCTGTTTTTCCCCCTTATTGTTATTGTTTGTTTCGTGTTTGAGATTAGGGTCTCATTTTGTAGGCCTGCCTTGAATTTATGACTGCTCTCCTGCCTCAGCCTCCAGAGAGCTGAGATTACAAGTTTGTGCTTCCATATCCACCTTGGCTTAGCTTTTCATGTTTTTTTTTTTTCTTCTAATTTGATTTTTTTGAGACATATTTTTACAAGTCATATAAACTGTTTTTTAAGATCACCATTAATGCTTTTTAACATGTTTCTAAAACCCTTTGTTTGTTTCAGTGTGGGCCCTTTCCCCTTGTGGAAGCATTCTTTTTTATTTTTTTTTCTTTACCTTCGCATATTTACCATGGTAACCTGGTTAAGCTCCCGGATTTACAATTCACACCAGGAACTGCTCCATCCACCTGTGACTGTGTCTCTGAGGACCTTTACCTCTCAGGCTATCTCTGCCCAACCTCTAGCAATTTGTTATTACTCTTCAAGTTTGACACACCAGCACATAGCTCCCCAGGTACTTCTTGCTCTTCTCCTCCGATCTCTACATTCTTTAGACTCCTGCAGTCTCCACTCTGCGCTGAGCTAAATAGTACTGCTGCAGAGACCAGGGACGCACAGTGAGGGGTATGTTTGGACAGGAGGAGATAAGGAAGGCCTGAGATGCCAGGAACAGATTCTGAAGTCAGACTTGGGGAGAATGCTGTGACCATCGCACAGGACCGCTGTGATCAGCATACAGCTGTCAAATCATTACCCTCCTCAGCCTGTCTTAATTTTGAGCAGTTTTTAACTGAGTGGGAGAAAAGTTGTCAGATCTTTCACATTGCCCCTAAAAACATACAAAAGTTGATTTAAAAAAAATATTTTCTTCTAATAGTGTTTCAAGCTGGGGGAAAGAATTGCTTCAGAGTGACTGGAGAATATAATCTTTCCTGTAGAAGCTTGACTTGCAGCCAACAGAAAATGGATGTTAGAGATAAAAGGGAGTGTGATTAATAACAAGGCAAAAAAACCCAACAACCTCACACCATTTCCTAGGTGATCACTTTCAAGCCCACCTATCACCTATGTGAGTTATGCTTTCTTATAAATGCTGTGGGTTATAAGATCACATGAGGAGCCAACTGTAGGAATGATGGAGCTCGGTGGTGAAAATATCATCCCAATCTAACAACGAGCCTTCATTCAGTTCTCTGAAATGATTCTTGCAGGACAAAGGGCATAAATTCTTCAAAGATAAACCTACTTCATGAAGCAAACTAGCAAACAAACTTAACTTTAGAGCTGGGAGGCCCCTTAACATATACTTGTTCCACTACCTCAGAAATGTGGACAAGCTCTGAGACATTAGGGATGTTGACAAGCTTGCAGTTAGATGTGGCACTGGGGCTAGACTGGGATCCAAGGTTCCAAAGATTTCTAAAACTAAAACAAAACTCACCTCTCATATGCACATGAGCATGAGCATTCTCTCTCTCTCTCTCTCTCTCTCTCTCTCTCTCTCTCTCTCTCTCGGCTTACTAGTCCAAGATATGGGACTGTAAGGATTCTTTTACCAAGAAACAGTTTACTACGACAACAGTTTTCTAGTGGGTTATTATATAAAAGCTTGAGTCCCAAATGTTGCAGCCTCCAGGTTTTTATGCAGTTGTGACTTCTCTAATGTTAGTGTGCATGTCTTCCCTCACACACCTTTCCCTACTCTTCAGGCAATGTCTGGGGGAAGTCTTTCAGTTCTCACAGCTGGGTTGGGAGCTATAACTGACAGCCTGAGGAAGATGCCATGAAATGCCAAATTACCATGCCTAAATGTCAACTGCTGAGGAGTTTCAACAAACCTAGCAGTGTCCTCCATTGAGCCAACAGAATATATGAAATTCTATGTATGAAGAGACTGCTTTACAAAGCTCTACCCCAGGGGCTTGGTGATACAAACTTGCAATTCCATCTACCTGGGAGACTGAGGAAGGAAGAGTTCAAATTCAAAGGATGCTTGGGTTACATAGCAAGTGAAGAAACTCAAGGCCAGTCCATATGGGTGTGAGAGGGAGGAAGGATGGAACTGGGAGGGATGGAAAGAGGGGACTATGATGGAGATGAAACAATTACAATATTGTTTGTTGAAATAAACATTATAATAAAATAAATAAATAAAAAGAAGAAGGAAAAAAAAACTGGAGAGGGTTTGGCTTATTAAAGGAGTGATGCTGCATCAAGCAGGAGGTCTTGATTCCATCCCCAGGATAGCTAATGAATAAATAAAATAAGAAACATTTAAAACACAAACACATCTATAAGGGGTTTAATTCACACATTGTTCCAGGAGGATCTGAACTATCCTTAAGTTAGCAACAAAGACATACCAAAGGTATATGCACTTTAGCAAAAGCTGTTAGTGTTAAGTCAACAAAGTATCATTGATGAGCCTACAATTTCCAACTCTCTACAGGATGTAGAAGTATAACTACTTCTACGTAGTCTTTTTTTTTTAACTATTAAAGTATTGCATCTCCCAAGTGAAGTGAGGAGGAAAATGTTCTTATAAATAAAACCAAAGGCCAGAGAGCTCAGAAGAGTGTCATTCAGCATCCCTATCAGCATGCAGCAAACTCAGCACGTCTGCCTCCAGCAATACTCTCTTTACCTTTATGCAATGCCTGTACCATATATGGAAACACTTAGAACATGACCAAGTTCTTGTGTCGTATGCTTTTCTCAACATGCAGGCAAGGTATCCCTTAACTTGAATTATTTACTGTAGAGTAAGAGTAATGAAAAATAGCACTATTTTTTTTTTTCAAGGGCAACTCTACCTCAAAGCGGATTAATTTTAAAAGTCGCAGCTTGTCCAAAGCCTCTTTTCTTGGGATCACTTGGGCTGTGTTAAGATTAAGCGGAGCGAGCAGTGAGTGGCCAAAATCCACGGAGGGCTCCAGACAGAGGTCGCAGATGCTGATTTCAGCTAGTTTCTGGGCCTCTTTGCTATGATTTCTCT
Organism: Lophiomys imhausi; assembly: GCA_907164525.1. NCBI lineage: Eukaryota > Metazoa > Chordata > Mammalia > Rodentia > Muridae > Lophiomys > Lophiomys imhausi. Next base: position 531,145 of record CAJQZJ010032991.1, on the reverse strand, counting down.
GCTCATTGCCTTCAATGAATAAAGGTGATGGGTTTCACCTCCATCTCTTGGCTTCACAAGCCACCATCACCAGGAGTAGTGGCTGCACCACCGTGGAACTAGATTGTTTCCTTTCAATTTTCCTCTTAGCTTTTGTCTTTGTCACCTTGAACAATTTCAAATGGAAGAACATGCCTAACTGAGTGTTTCAGTAACATGATGGCGGATATCAGTAGGAGATATCTGGCGGGTTTTAGAATTTTACTGTGTTCTTTAAAACCTGCAAGGTGACTGTTTCTTCCATTTCAAGAAACTGGTTATTTAGAACTCTTAATTTTGAATCTCTAAATACAGACATTAATGTAACTTGTACGGATTTGTTTATCCACCAAGAACAAAATGAAACCAGAACATACTTTATTGGAATTTGTTTTAATCTTGCTTTGTTTGGTTTTCTGTAGCTTGATTCTGAGGATGTTCCTGTAGTCCTCTTCTTATGGGACTCCAAGGTAAATAATTTATTTCCAAGTGTTTTTTTTTTTCCTCCTCATAATCTTTGCCCATGGCAGAATGAAGCAGCTTTGTTCCCTGCTTTAATTTCTTGCCAACACCTTTTTTTTATTTTTTTATTTTTTTAAATACTTTATTTTTTTTTCTTCAAGTTACATCTCGGTCACAAACCCCTCCCTATTCCCCCTTCCTATCCCGCCCTTCCACCCTCTTCCCCCCAGAAGTTTCCCCTTTCAGTCCAACAGATGGCTCCTTCTCCCACAACAGTAAATATTATACAAAACAACAGATATAAATATGCCACATTTATGAGAGTTAAATGGCCCAGTATACCTTCCCAATGTCCAGTTTATACATATTTGGCCCCTGACTTTAGCATTCTACTATCTAACCATCTCCATGAGTTTAAAGGTCTATATCTGACTCAACTTTCATACTAACTTGCCAACACCTTTTACATCTCATTCCTCTTACCCAAGTAGAAGGAAAGTATTTCTTTGAAAGTACCAGTTTATGAATGCCCTAGAAAACAGACATTTATTCCTGGCTTGTCCTTCACATCTCGTAGCTCAAAAACAGAGGTCAAGTTTGCTCCTAGCTTAGCTTCCATACAATGCCTCCTGCTTCCTGCATCATCCCACATTCAAATCTGCTGGAAGGGTTGGCATAGAAAGACCCTTCAGACTTGGGGACATGAGGAGGCAGGGTCTAGCCCACCATTTCTGGGATCCTCCTCAGTGGGTATCACATGGCAAGAATGAACTACTAGAAATTCAAGAAAATAATACTTCAAGATACTGCTGAGAGAAACGTCTGGTCACAGCTCTTAGTGCTGCAGTTTTCCAAGTTTTCATTCATAGAACCTTGAGAACTTCATTTATTATTCTGCTGATATGAAGAAACATTTGTGATTGTTTGTTGGCAATGCATAGCACTGGATTCACAGGTAATTTACTGCCTACCATTTTGGAAAAGACTTTCTCTTATACAGGAATGTAGCTATGACCTGACTTCTCTAAGAGCAGAGGGATTTGACTACATTGCATTACTTTCAGAACTACAAATGGAGTTGAACTGGCACACCCAAGGTCACCTGTTGGCCATGGAGAAAGAAAAGGGGAGCAGTGGGAGATGAAGGAGGAGGAGGAGAAGAAGAAGAAGAAGAAAAAGGAAAGGAAAGAGGAGGAAGAAGAGGAAGAGGCTCATAGAGCTGGAACAGTAGAAACCCTCTTATGTTGCCACATGGAAACAAATGTGTGTATAGGACTTACAGCCTTGAGGTATGAGGCTAATCTTACAGTTAAACATGAAACTGACTTTCATCAGTTTAGAGTTATGGTTTTGTACAGAAATACACAGTAAATGTAATAAGTGCAAGCAACTGAGAAAGAGTTGTATATATATAATATATTATATATAATATACATATATATTCAAGAAATGGGTTAAATTAATACATACTTGAGTACGAAAGGGGCCATTTTGTGGCCTTAATATTTTCACCAGCTGATTCCAGATTGATACATAGAAAACATTTGTTCATGGGCATGAAGACATGAAAACTGTTCCTATTTTACCTCTTCCTCACAGACTCCTGACTTTCTACTCTAAGCTATCTATTCTACTTGTAGGAGAAATAAAGTAAATAGAGATCATTTCTCCAAAAAAAAAAAGATTTGTTCATCATAACATGTATTATATAGACAGGTTAGAAGGAATTTGTACTTGGGAGAAGTAGCTGTATAAGCAAGTGCAAAGAAACTTGAGAGTAACAATAATTATTTCTCAGGCCTGTGCTGGCTGTGATGTGAGGCCCGGCAGGCAGTCCTGTATTGGCCAGAACTGGGAGTGTGTGTGGTGTTTGCAGCTTCAGATCCCTCCAACTGAGCCATCTTTGTATTTATTCAGAGTGTGGAATGTTGGGTGGGACAATAAAGCCCCTAATTCATCCCAGCAAGGCTCAGCAGGGGACAAAGTACGTACAAGAAGCACCAGGAGAAGTCCATTTAGCAACAGGAAGCTAATTGCTTCATCTTTATTTCACAACAAGATCTAAACCAGGTGTCTGGCAGGCAGCCCACACGTGAACATCCTTAGGTTCCCAGTCATGGGCCATGCTAGCTTTCAAAAGGATGTGCAAAGATTAAACAGCTATTGGGTGGCCTGTGAGTGCTGGACTCAGTGGCCAGGGCTCTAGCAGAGCTTCCAGCTGGATCATGTCCTGGTGGTCAGCATGCTTACCGCTACCTCAGGAGACACAGAGGTTGTATATGCCTTACACGCTCTTTTTTTTTCCTTTATTTTTTATTTCTTCAAGTTACATATCAATCGCAGTTCCCTCCGTATTCCCCCTCCAGTCCCACCCTCCCACCCTCAACCCTCCATCTTCTTCCTTTTTTATTTTTTCTTTTAAGTTTAAGGTATATCTTATTTCCCCCTACAGTTTCCCCTTTCAGTCTAACAAATGGCTCTTTTTCTTATAATAAAAAATACAATACAGTACAACAGAGGTAATTAGGCCACAGTTATGAGGGTTGTATGGCTTAATGTACATTCCCAATGACCAGTCCATATGTATTTGGTACCTGACTTTAACATTCTACTATCTAAAGATCTCCATGAGTTTAAAGTTCTATATCTGACTCAACATTCATACTAGCTTGCAACAAAATTTTAAAAGTATCTTCTTAGATCTAACACTCTCTTGACTCCTAAACAACTCAAAATTTAATTATGAGACTCTAGCTATCTGTTCTTCAACCACCTCAGAGACCTGAGAGGGATAAATATATCTGATTTTATAGGAAGTACAGGGCCTGCAGCTTCCCAAACTAAGAAATGACATACCAGTGGCTGCCTGGACAGTTCCCATTTTCTCTCCATATATTATAGCATCGATCTTCAGTCATTTGGCCCCATTTCTCTGACAGACATTGATTGTAGAGCAGGGGTTATGAAGGACTTACCTACCCTGTCTTGGCAGAGCTAGGCTGTCGACTTACCTGCTTCCAGGTTTTGTCCTTTTTGGACAGTATTCTGTCTACAGACACGCTCTTATAGAGGTGTATAATGGCTGGGGAACTCTGGAGGTGGCTTTTTGACATTAGCTTGCATGAGCGGTATTTGGCAGGCTCACTGCCTTCTTCAGGGAATTAGCATGCACAAGGAGGAATTCTATCAGAATTTCTGATCCAGAAGGTCTAAGATGGGTTCTAACAGTCTATGTGGCAAACAAATTTCTAGATGGTGCTGTTGCTGTGGTCTATGACCATAGAAGAGCTACTGATATGCTAGATGTAAATAAAACAAGAAGAGAGCCACAGAATAACGTGCATTTTCCTCATTTATGTTTGACTCATGATTCCTGAGTTTTTACCTTCAGCAAAGTTATATGACAGGGCTGCCTGTGTCAGTCTTGGCATTCCGTTCTCCCAGTCATTGCAACAGGGTAGTACACCTTCTATCGCCACCCTCACACTCTTAAAGGTGAGGTGCAAATAAATTAATGCTCTTATTTAGAATGACTCATTACTTGGTCAGAAAAGAAATTCACATCCAACGTGGGCTGACCAGACCTAAGGACTGGTATCATTAAAAAAAAAAAAATTCTATTGTCTATGGTGTTTTCATACTAACAAGAGCTTAATAAGAAGCAGTTTCTTTTTATTTACTGCTCTTCCCAGAGAACTACCCTGACCTCCAACTGGTACACTGTGCAGTGAATGTTTTTGGGAAAGTGCAGCCCTAGATGAACTGAAGCAAGGTCTAGCTGCAGACATGGCGAGATGAAAGAGGTAATTTACAATACATCTAGAGGCATTAGCTATTTTTTTTCTATTAAAAAAGCAAAGGTACTGCATGCACATCTTAGTCTAATTGACTGAAACAGGAGAGCTGCTTAGAAATAGCAAAAAAACAGAAAAAAGAAAAGAAAACTAGTTTTATTATAATAATAAAGTCCTTCAAAAAGAGGAACACAACCAGCAGCCTAGACAAGGAAGGATGGCGATTTAGAAGATGTCATGTGCTTGAGGATCTAATGAAAATCTTGCCAAGGGCCATGGCAGGTTCCTTCCTCTGTTCATTTATTTCCCTCCTTCTTTTAGTTCCCATTACTCATGACATATTTATTTGGCCATAATATGTATAAATAACATTCAAGATGCAACCAGGAAGGAGGGGAACAGGTCAGACACAGATCTTGTCTTCAGGACAACATGAATTTGACAATGGTGCCATTTTAAGACTCAGCCGTGCTCAAAATACAATCAACCTTCCACATTGGGCAGTTGCCACATAAATTAGAATCAAAATGTATCTTTAACAATCGAGTCTACAATCAACCTTCCACATTGGGCAGTTGCCACATAAATTAGAATCAAAATGTATCTTTAACAATCGAGTCTGTTCTGAATTTTCCATTGTTCTCTGAATAATGTAGCATAGTAGCTACTTATAGAGTGTTCATATTGACATTGTATTTACCTAATACCTTTGTAGATCTAGAGAGAGTTTATGCTGTTTTGGAGGATGTTATATGCAGATACTTTACCATTCTCCATAAAACATTTGAGCATTATGGAGTTCTGGTCTTGTCAATGTCTAGCAACAGTGTTCTGATATCAACCCTTCATGGTTGCAAAGAGGTGATTGCATGCTAACCTTACCCTGTCTCTTGCTCTCTGAATTTTTACTTGTTCTGGATCATCTTTCATTTCCCATTGAACCATCCTTTCTAGGAGCCTCTGGCTTTGATTTGATTGGTAGCTTTTGGTTGGAGTTGTAGGTTTAAGTATGTGCATACTGGATGGAGCTAGATATTTAAGACACTGTTAATGACAAAGTGTTCATGATAACGAGTCTTTACCATTCCAGCTATCTAACTATAATATGTACCAAAAATAATATGAAGTATCTATAACCTACACGTATTGCTAATCCTAAATTTACTGTATTATTTAATGGTTAGATATTTGATCATAAGGTTATGTGGTTTGCATTGTAGACATACTGTTGGACATTTCCTTTTTCTGGAAGTCTTTTTTTAAAAAATATTTTTATTTATTCAAGTTACATTTCAATCACAATCCCCTCTCTATTCCCTCCTCCAGTCCCACCCTCCCACCCTCTTCCCCCTCACACCCGCCTCCATCTGCTTCCCTTTTTTTAAAATTTAAGGTACATATTTCCCCGCCCCCCCAACAAATGGCTCTTTTTCTGGAAGTCTTGAAGGGCAGCTGATATCCTAGTCTTCTTCGAATGTGTCTTTGAGGCATACTTGCCTATACTAATAGTACAAGAAAGGAAGAAACAAAATGGCGGGACTTAGAGATCTGCCTGGTCTCATGACTGTGATAAAGAGCATTGAAACAGAGCTGACTCCCAGTGGCACACGTCCTCTAACAAAGTCACACTTCCTAATCCTTCCCAAGCAGGTCCACCAACTGGGGACCAGGTATTGGAACACATCAACTTATGGGAAATTTTCAGTCAAACCACCACAGACATAAATCATACATGCTTTGAAGGGTTGTGAAGTTTAAATGAAATCTTAGTTGTTTATCACAGTATCACCAATAAATGATCTCTCTCTCCTCCCCTCCCTTCTTCCCTTCCTCCTTTGTCCCTCCCTCTCTTCCTCCCCCTTTTCCTCCCTCCTTTCCTCCTCCTCCTCTCTCCCTCTGCTGACCCTCCTCAGGTGTAAGCTACAATCAGGTCTCCTTCTCTGTTTAAATGTTGCTGTCCTCTACAGTGAAAGTTTTCAAAAGTATGATCCTCGGGGCAACATCATTGCTATCCTGTGAGAGGTAGGGCCCATCCTCAAGTCCTAGTCAGATTTACTCAAATAGAGACTTGGCAGTCAGACCCAAGACTTTTGATTACACAAGTCCTTTGGATGACTTTAATATACACTTAGGAATAGGAACCCTTGCTCTAGGGGCCAAAGCAGAGTCTTTCTTAGCAAGGAGTCATCAGCTCAAAGCTGATGGGTGATTGCACTGTGGATCCAGGGTTTAGAAAGCACAGTTTTACTCATGAGCAGAGTAGCAGGTGTGTGGCCCAGTTCTCAGGAAAGGAAGCTGGTGTCAGTACTAGCTATGTCGCAGGTTCTAGTTTATCTTTCTTTTCTCAGTCTTGGCAAAGCCAAGTGGCACTGGGGAGGATGCACAATGCTCCTCATGGGAGTAGGACACTAACCAACATAAAACTAACTTGTCACATATTTGAGTAGAGGGTGAGGGAAATCTGCAATTCTGTTTGCAACCAGGGTTCACTTCCTGTGGAAGCCAGATATACCTTGACCAGATGTTCTTGGCTGTGGGAATTGATTGGAATTGATATTAGAGATGAAAATCTTCATTGTTCCAGGCTAAAAGAACTCAGAAGAAAGGTATTAGGGGATGCTACACTAACATAACTTGTTTATTTATTGGTTTGTTTGTGAGATTAAGTCCTTCTATATAACCCTGGCTATCTTGGAACTCTCCTTGTAGACCAGGCTGGCCCCAAACTCACAAAGATCTGGCTGCCACTTGCCCCCAAGTTCTAGGATTAAAGACATGAACCATTATGCCCAGATTAACAGAAACTCTTTACAAATGGCAACCAGCTTAGTTTTAAACATCTCTGGTTCTCTGCTCTGTAAGTTGCTGGGTGCTCTGCTTGGCAGATCTACAAGCATGGTAGGAAGATATAACCAGCCTTGCTTAAGCCTTTTCTTTTAAAGGTCAGTAACAGGCTGTGACCATGCATTTGAGTCTAGTGGCAGCTGAGTAAAACCCCTGGGAGATAACCTTGTCATCCAAAGGACGTGATTGGGAACACTAGACTGGAAATGTGCTCAGGTGCAGGCCATGTTGTAATCAAGGGTGATGCTTTCCAGTGTGTCCCTTGTAGGAACGTCAGGACAGAAATGTAGAATAATACAACTAAGAATTCCTCTGAGAAATCATTTGGTCTTAGCCCCTATGGAGAACCTAGGACAGAGAAAACAAGAAGTAAGCCCCAAGCCTTGACTCTCTTCTGTCTTGATGTCACACTGTATAATTTCAAGGCTTCTGTCCCATGTGACAGAAGAAGTGAGGATCAGAATCAGTGGGTTTCTCCTCTGCTGTCTGTCATTTCAGCTTGCACAGCGTGCTACTCAACAGCTTGCAAGTATTACCCTTAATCGCTAAGATATGGATTGCAATGGAGCCTCACAATTACCATCAGGAACTGAAACCAAGTTGAATCTCTGAGTGTCACATTGCTATTGAATAAAAATTAGAACCTAAAAATATGAAGGAGTTCAACAAATATTTATTAAGCTCCTACTAAAGGAGTGCTCAAATATCAAATGGAAGAATCTCCTGAAAGACTTATTAAAAATGAAGATTCCAGACATCATTTCCAATAGCACATGATAGAAGAAGCCCAGAAATCTATATTTTAATAATTACCCCCAAGTGATGCAAATGCTAGCACTGCAGAACACACAATGATCTACAATGTTTTAGGAACAGGACACACAGTCTGCGAGCTGATACTATATTCTGTCTGTGTACCATCTCCTTCCTATTAGAAGAGACTCCAAGCTGTTTTACTTATCCCAGATAATTTAGACTTATTACTATAATGCTATCCATGGGCTCCAAACTGCAGATGTGAATCTGGAACTTAGACCCCCTCCTCTAACTCCAGAAGCACATATCCACTCAGAACTTCCAGGCTGTTGCCTGTGAGATATTTTGGCCTTAGCATGCTAAAGCTGGGGGTTTGCCATCACTCAAACCCGTTGTACATGCAGTTGCCCTTGTTAATGCATTTCTCCAGGTTTCTAAGTAAATCTTGGGGAAATTTCTGAGTTCTTTCCCTCTCAGGATCTCAACCAATCTGTTGGGAAATCCTGTTACCTGTAGCTTTTAGCTTTATCCAGAATTGGTTCAAAGCCAATTCAAAACCTCCATCTTCTCTCTTGGTCTCTACCCAGTGGTTTACTAATTGGCCTCCATGAATACTCTTCACTCCCACTCTAGTCTATTTTCAGAGCATCAGCCAGAGAGATCCTGTTAAAATAAGCCTCAGGTGATGGGAGTGCCACACATCTTCTTTGTGACACCCTATCTTTCCCCACTTTGTCCAGAGCCCCAAGGCCAGAATGTGTGCACCAGATTGTAAAGACATATAAGAAATGATCCTACACTGTTTCATAATCTTGTCATTGCCACATCCTCCTTGCTTACTTTGCACATCCTGTGGGTCTGCTGGCTCCTCTGCAAGATCCTTGTCATGTTTTTCTTTGGTCCTTTGCTACTTTGCCTGGAATATTCTTCCCCAATACAATATCATGTTTACTGTTTCTCTGTTTCTTCTTCTTCTTCTTCTTCTTCTTCTTCTTCTTCTTCTTCTTCTTCTTCTTCTTCTTCTTC
>CAJQZJ010032991.1:486638-509055 GCA_907164525.1 Lophiomys imhausi | reverse complement strand
GAGAGAGAGAGAGAGAGGGAAGAGGGAGGGAGAAAGAGAGAGGGAGAGAGAAGGAGAGAGAGAGCAAAACGTCTGGATTATGTAGGAAAGAGCTTCAGGGGGATGAGAAGCTCAGCCCCTGGGCTGGAAATTTCAGGGTATACCAGTCATGCCCTGTAACAGGTAGGGACTGAGGAATGCTGGAAGAACCTGGAAACCAGGTCCACTTTGGTATATTAAATATGCCCCTTAGCCTTTTGACCTGGGTCTGAAACCCAACAAAAGTCAAGTCATTAAGCCAATGAGCAATGTTTAAACTATCATATTCTAACACAATCCAAGTATATGCCTGCTTAATTGATTCCTATGTTCTAAGGAATGATGGCAGGCAGTATTAGACATCTTTGTTTTCTTTAATTAAACCAAATATTTCTGTAAGACTGGAAGAATGTATAGTAAAGCCCGCAGCTAGTAAGTTCTAGCAGTCTTGATTCTGAGTGCAGGTGTTTGGCAGTATGTGGTGTGACAACCCGCACATTACAAAGTTCACACATCAGGTGTGTCCACAACCAAGAGTGGAGTGAAATTCCGTGATGAAACATGTGCAGCAGCAGCCACAACACAGCAGGTTCACTATGCATTTGACTTTGGATTCGTTTTTGGTCATTGCATGATCAGAAACATGTTCAGTTTTGCCATTTTTTATGCAACTTTCTCATTCAGTTATGTGACCCCCATATCTGGTTGGGACCTACAACTGATGCTGTGTTCAAATGTATACATGACATCTGCCAAGATGGGCCATATACTAGAACACAAAACAAAAGTTAATGGATTTAAAGAGTCAGATCATGTAAATATTTTCTATGAAGAATATTAGACATCAATAACAGACACTTTGAAAATTCACAATTGTTTGGAGTAAAATAGCATATTCATAAACAACTGCAAAGTCAAGGTAAAAACCACACAAAAACAGAAGTGACTTTAACATGCATGAAAATAAATACACATACCAAATTAAAAGAAAAACAGAATTTAAGTAAAGCAATACTTCAAGAAAATTTTATGACTATAGTTTAATTGTTAAAGCCACAGATGAATAACCCAATTTTCCCCTAAAGACACTGCAGCAAAAATGATAAATAAATGTTTACCAAAGAGAAACAGAAGGGAGAAAATAATGAATATTGGAGCAGAGATTAATGAAACTCAAAAACAAAAACAACAAAAAAAATGGTCCAAACAAAATTGGCAAAATGTTGATTATGTTGAAAAAAAAAAGACTCAAAGTACAAAATAAGGAAGTAACAAAAGGAGGTAACTATGGACATAAAAAAAAAAAAACAAACAGTTTTTAGAATGCCATGACTTAAAAATTAAATTTCTACAAAGATAAGACTATGGAAACGTATATACGAAGGAAGAAAGAGTCTGAATCCATGTGCAAGTAAAGAGATTACACCAATGATTTAAGAATTTACGACAAAGGAAAGGCTAAGCCCAAATGACTTCATATGTGAGTTCTGCCACACATTTAAAAGAAAACTAATACTAATTTTAAAACTAAGTCTTCCAAAGTATATAAGATGAGCAAATTGTTTTCAGATCATTCTACAAAGCCAATATGACTCTAATATAAATCCTTGGCATAAAACCAGATCCACAACCAATGTCTTATATGAACATAGACATAGAAGTCTTCAACAAAATATTAACAAACTGCATTGAGAAACACCATCACAACGGATTATCTATTATGTCCAACTGGGCTTTACTCCTGGCCACAAGATTGGTCTGACGTTTACTAGTGTAATTCACAAAGTCAACAGGATAAAGTTCAAACTCACAGGATCATATCAGTAAATGTAGAAAAGGCACTTGACAAAATCCAAGACCTTTTGTGATTGGATCAAGACCGTAGTAACAGATAGGAACTTCCTGCATGTGATAAAGGACCACTGTGGAGACTCCATAGGTTACCCTGTTCCAAATGCTGAAACGCTGAGTACTTCCCGCTAAGATAAAGTAAAACACAGTCGTCCTTGCTACCATTTCAAGTCACAAAGCAGGTGTGCATGAGTGTGGTGAACAGAAAAGCATGCAGACAGAGCGGCACGTCTAACCTGTTTCTCAGCCCGACTTATGTCAGTCCTCACATTTCCAAGGTGGATATTATCTTCCCACAATTAATTTCTCCCATTTTGGTGCCATTTTCCAAGAACTCCTACAGGTGGTTTCTAAAGCTGTCACTGTCAAAAGTAAATCAAAACATTTACTCACATTTGCTCTACATCAAGGGCTGTCCTTTTGCTCGTTCTCCATGAATGCCTTGTGACTTTGTTTTCCACTTGTGTATTTACTGTTTTCTTGCAAGCTTCATGACTTTATCTCCCAAAGGACAGACTAAATAACATTAGCATGTAAAGTTTCTGTGCAAAGTACAGTAAATTTAGAGGTGAAAAGGCTAAATAGGTATTTTAAAGAAAGAAGTAGTCAAGGATGTTCTCTCATAATTTTAATGCTTTGGTTGTAGTGATTTTAGAGAATTAGAAGAGATTAAAGTAAGAATGTATAATACAGCAACCCCACAAAAGAGAGAAACTTATTATGGTTAAGCCAGCAGACAGTGGCATTTTTTTTACTGACATAAAGGAAAAGTAAAAATGATTAGGATACAGAGAAGAGTTGTAGCCCCTCCTTTCCAAAATGCTGGTTAGAGTTTAATTTTTATTGTCTTAGAAGATAGGATCTGTGGGAAATAAAAACAGCCAAACCATTACATTCAGTAAATATCCAACTGTTAGGATGGATGACAGGGGCTTCCTAGAGTTCTGCACCTCTGAACAAAGTGGCAGATTGATATGTCTGAGAGGGAGCAAGTGGGTGTGAACATTAAAAACTAGCAAGTGCCATGGATTTGCATTGCATTTATTTTAATAAGTAGCTAAAACTGGTATGTAGAGGCAGAGCAGAACATTAAACCAGATTAAATTATTTGTCTATCAAGAACTTCATGAATAAATTCTGAACCTCATGAAGGATCTTGAGAACTAGGGAAAGATCTAAAATTCATACATCCATTTGCTAAGTGAGCTCATTGCTTAAGGCTAAACTTTGGATTTTAATCTCTATAGCATATAAACAGTGTTTGCTGGAGGAGCCTATCATTGAGCAGAATATAAAAAGCTGCTTTAGGACTATGGAAGGAGAAAGTAAGTTAAGGGCTGCTGGCATTTTCTAGGGAGATGAGGAACTAGGACCAATTATCTTCTGCATTTTCCCTTCTCTTCCATGACAATATCAGAATTTAACAGAAGACTCCAACTAAAATACATTATAGAATGAAAATGAAATGGGTGGTGGACCCTGTCACATGAATTTAATCTTGGAGGAAACATACAGCACCTCCCCTGCCCCAGATATATCAATCTACTCATGTGTTCAAAGGTGCCCAGCTTTGGGAAGCCTGCCATTCATCATAACATATGGATATTTACTGAGGGTAATGAGTTTTACAGGTTATTGTTTCTCATATATCCTATCTGATAAATCTGATAAAAACATAAGAACAAACCTTGGTTATTTAAAAAAATCCAAGCTGGAGAGATAGCTCAGTTAGTAAAGTACCTTCCAAACAAGCATAAGGAACTGAGTATGGATCTTCACAACACATGCAAATCCCAGGTGCGGTGGCAGATCTGCAGCTTTGGTCCTGTCCACAGGGAGGTAGCAGAGACAGGTGGATCCTAGAGCTTGTGAGCCAGCTGGTCTACCCAATCTATGCATGTAAGCATAACTTATAAACTATTAACATCTATAAACACCTGCCAACCAACCAACCCTAACACTTTAGAAAGGATACCCAGATCAAGATGTTCTCAGGTGTCGTGTCCCCCTCAACCAGCAAGGATGACGCAACTCGCAAAAGCTCTTCTCAAGCAGTTTATTCAGGTCTCTTGAAAACAGTCTTCCGAATGCCGGGGCAAACCCAACCCACAGGCTAAATACTATATGAACAGCCAATCAAGTAAAGCCACGTGGTGCTATTTTAGAGGCCCACGTATGCGGAAGCAAGCCAGACCAGTGGTCTTAGCCAAATATGGACTTGTTTACCACCGAGAGCGCTCACCGTCCGGCTGGTGGAAGGCGGAAACCGGCGCCATCTCTCTACAGTTCCCCCTTTTTTATTTTTTCTAAAGTTGGTAGAAGTCCCTGGAAAGGCTTCGTAATCCCCCTATCTGGGGGGTCTCACGGTGGGCCTGAGCCTGTAGGAGGGCGGTGCTCAAATTCTTACCCGTCTCTGGGTCAGCCTCCCCACTCGGGACTGCCCTGTCTTAGGTGGCTGAGACTTACCCGTCTACTCCGTCATTGACCTGCCAGACCCTAATATCCGTGGAACGAATACCTTAGTGGGCAGGGACTATGCTCAGTGAAGATTTAAGGCTTCATGGCAGCGAGCCATGCCTGAGGGGACTGGCCCGCCTCAGTGGCAACAAGGGCCTGTATAATCATGGCTGCATTACGCTTCTGTGTGGCTCTCATCTTATAGATGCACCATAGGCAAACCAGAGAGGCTAGTATCATCAGTATCACCAAAGAGCCTATGCCTGCCCACTCCTTAAGATGATCCATAGCCGTCTGTATCCAGGAAGTCAAACCAGTAGCCAGGCTCAAATCCACCCGAGTGGAATTGATGTGGACGATTGTCGCTCTCAGCTCTCTCATCAAATTTTCAAATTTAGCCGACCAATCCTGTAAGAGGAACTTTGACAATTGTCTAGACAAATTAGCAGCCTTTGTAAAATTTTGATATTGCACGGAAGTAACACACAAACCTTGCATTTTCCACTCACACCCCAATTGTGCTAGTTGCCAAAGAGAATCAATCTGTTCTTGTGTTAAATCTATGCGTTGATTAACTATCATAAGGCCTCCTTTGAGATGAGAATTCATAGAGGTCTGAGTATCCAATGCCTGTGCTACAGTGGCTGAGATGTTATTCAGGGCATTGGCAGTCTGTATAGAACTAGACAAGGCAATAGCTGAGGCAGTAGCTCCCACAGCAGCAATAGTGATGGCAGTAACAATAGCTGCAGTGATGCCAAAATCTCTTTTAAACCTGAATAGCATCATGGTATTAGGGGCCTCTACAGGAACTGGTACATATCGAGGCATTCTAGTCACCACAGCCACAGGAAAGGCTGTGGCATTCCAGCATAGGGCATAAAAACATGTGCCCGGAGTGCATACTAACTTTTCTTCACCCAGGGATGCACTTCCATTACTTACAATCCACAGAAAAGGAGGCCAGAGACATACTGGCAAAGCTGAAAAGGTCTTGTTGCGGTAAGAATGAAACAAAGATTTCCAAGTACCAGAGCCACTACCGCTAGAAAAATCCAATCTGGTAGCAGACCCTAGGGAAAAATTACCTCTTTGATAAACTCCTCCCCCCAAGCATAATGACAGGTCCCAAGTCCATGCAACTTCCATTTACCCCACACAAAAGCCACAAATCAAAAGGATTGGTGGCAGTCTGCTGAGGATCCCTAGTAGATATATCAAGCATTCCTGTACAAGACTTATTCACTATATTACTAATCATGGGGCTAAAGGAAAAATAATCTTGTTGAACCCAAACTGCTCTGTGCTCCTGACATCCAGTCCAGGGAAAAGGTCCTTCCTCTCCTGTGGATCCTCTACAAAAAGGTGCCCAGTGTGGCTGTCTGGGGGGGTCCTGGTCAGAGACTCGTGTGGGCCACCATCCTTCAAGGCGAGAACCATTGCCTGAAAACAAACCACCACTCCTACCCCCAAACCTCAGTTGTGGTAAAAAATCTGCTGACTGCTGAGACAATTTAATGCATTCTGTATCATCTGACCTATTGAAGCTCATTAAAAAGCACAGACTACCCTTCAAGCTGACTTTTCTATTACCTTCTATAGGGCATTTCTGATCATCAAAGGGAAGGTAGGGTAAGCCTAAGCTTCTATTACTGCTAAATAAGCATGGAAACACAGTTGCATCATGTCTGACCGGCATCGGCTTTGGGAATATCAACAGGATCCCCCATCTCGGCTCGGTCATTCCTGACATACTCACTGCTACTATCATCAGGATCCTTAGGAAGGTCTTCATGACGAATCTTCCTCACAAGGCGTTCAGGCACCCACACTGGATCTTGTTGATCCTGAGGAAAAACACAAACAGACCCTCTCGCCCATGTTAGCACGGGGTCAGGCCCCCGCCAAGAGCCTGTCAAAATATCCTTCCACTTCACCATGCCTTTAGATGGACCATGGGAATCCTGATGTCTGTCCGCTGCTGAGCGGCCTTGAGCATCCAAATTGAAAAAGTTTAAAGTAAATAAGGCTAAAGACATTCTCTCCTTGGGGGTACGGCCTTGGCCTATTCCCCCTTTCTGTTTTTGCAAACATTCTTTCAAGGTGCGATGAGCACGCTCCACAATTCCTTGTCCTTGAGGATTGTATGGTAATCCGTGATTAAGCTGTACCTCCATCTGGTTGCAGAAGGAGACAAAGGACTGTGCCGTATAGGCTGGTCCATTGTCCGTTTTCAGCTGCTGTGGTTTTCCCCATGCAGCCCAGGCTTCTAAGCAATGCCCTATGACATTGCGAGCCTTTTCTCCACTCATAGGTGTAGCATGTATGATACCTGAGCAGGTATCCACAGATACATGAATATATTTTAAGGTTCCAAACTCTGAAATGTGGGTAACATCCATTTGCCAGATTTTGAGTGGCATCAACCCTCTAGGGTTCACTCCCACACTGGGAGGATTATGATGAATCACACACTGAGGACAGTCCAAAACCACTTGTCTAGCATCTGCTCTAGACAAATGGAATTTCTGCTGTAGAGTTTTTGCATTTACATGAAATAATTGGTGAAACTGTCTGGCTTGGTCCAGGAATGAGCTCCAAAAAATGCATTCCATCCTAGTCCATTGATCAACTTTATCATTACCCTCACTTAATGGTCCAGGTAATCCTGTATGTGCTCTGATATGTTGAATACAAAAACACCTTTTTCTCTGCCAGATTAAAACTTGTAACTCTTGTAATAAGGCACATACAGTACTACTATTCTTAATAGGACCTGCTAATTCTAATACTTTCACTGCGTTGACCACATAGACTGAATCTGAAATCAAATTAAATGCAAATTGACATCTTTTAAACACCTCAATTACTATTTTCAACTCTACTATTTGGGGGGAGCCCGGTTGAAATTGACATAACACGGGCTCTTGTCTTTCTATCAAATAGGCTCCGCAGCCTGTCTTTGAGCCATCAGTAAACACATTTGGTGACCCTTGAAGTGGTACTGCTGAAGTAACCTTAGGGAATATCACTGGGTGCTCCTTAAAAAATGATAGTAATGGATGCTTAGGATAATGGTTATCAATCGCTCCTTCAAAGCTACATTGCAATATTGCCCAGTCATCTATAGTGCCACACAAAATCTTAATTTGATGACTGGAATAAGGCACTATTATACTGGCAGGAGCAACTCCAAAAGACTGCAAACATTGTTGGATACCATTTAAGACTAAAGCAGCAACTGCAGTGGGATAATGTTCTATGGATTTTTTTGGAGAAACCTTTGAATAGGTCCATAATAATGGTCCGTCCTGCTATAACAATCCTGTAGGTTGACCATAGGTGGCAAATATGCACAATGCAATGGGCTGTCCTTCCTGCCATCTCTTTAGGAAGGCACTCTGTAACCTTTCTTCCACTTTACATAAAGCTTTTCTTGCTTCTTCCGTTAATTGCCTAGGAGAATTAAGTGCTGAATCACCTTTCAAAATATCATATAGGGGTCTTATTTCATAATTTGGTAGCTTCAAATAGCCTCTTACCCAAGTGATATCTCCTAACAATCTTTGAAAATCATTTAGAGTCTTTAAATTATCTTTTCTTATCTCAATCTTTTGAGGTATTATCTTTTCAGGTCCAACCTTTGCTCCTAAATAATCAACCACATTTTCCTTTTGAACCTTATCAGGAGCAATAAATAACCTTTTCTTTTTTAATAATTGAACTAATTCTTCATAGGCCCGATCTAACATTTGTTCACTCTTAGCTGCCAGTAAGATATCATCCATATAATGAACACATCTCAAATCTGGAAAATTCTTTCTCAAGGGAGCAATGGCTTCCCCCACATACAGTTGGCACATAGTGGGGCTGTTTGCCATGCCCTGGGGTAATACTACCCATTCAAACCACTGATCAGGTTCCTCATGGTTACATGATGGAACAGTAAATGCAAATCTCTCACTATCTTTGGCACACAAAGGGATGGAGAAAAAACAATCTCTTATATCTATAACTATAATGGGCCATGAGGCTGGCAAAGATGATAAAAGCGGCAAGCCGCGTTGCACTGGGCCCATGATCTGCATTTGTTGATTTATGGCACGCAGGTCATGCAACAATCTCCATTTTCCAGATTTCTTTTTAATGACAAAGATAGGTGTATTCCAGGGAGATACAGATGGTTTTATATGCTTTAAAGACATCTGTTCATCTACCAACTCTTTGGCCGCATTAAATTTTACAGAGGAAAGTGGCCACTGAGGAACCCATACTGGATCCTCCGTCTTCCAAGTTATGGGAATGCCCTCCTCAGTGGCCCCTAGGAAAAACCCAGGCCCTGTCTCTTCTGTCTTTGCTGCATAGATATGGGACTTTTCCGTCCCTGCAAATATTTTCCTATTCCAAAGCCTGGAGCATATCCCATATCTTGCATCATACGTTGGGCTGAATCAGAATAGTCATTACTCAATTTAAATCCCATATCCTTTAAAAGGTCTCTTCCCCAAAGGGAGATAGGGAGCACAAGTACATATGGCTGCATTTCTCCTGAGTGGTTTTCTTGGTCCTGCCACTTTAATAATCTTGCACTCATATCTGGAGTCTTAGCATAACCCAGGCCTTGAAGTGTTTGAGATGAGGCATGTACAGGCCAACCTGAAGGCCAATCTTTCTTTGCTATGATACTCCTATCAGCCCCAGTATCCAAAAGGCCCAGGATCTTTTTACCATCAACTTTTAACTCCAAGACGGGGCGTTGGTCCAAATCCAAGGAGAGAAAAGTCAGATCCGTGCCCGTGGACCCATAACCATCTTTTCCTCTCTCTCGATCCTTTGACGCATAGCGATCATGTAAGCTCGGCAACGTGATCAACTGAGCAATTCTATCTCCAGGAGAGATAGCTGTTATACCACGGGGGGAGGCTACCATGATCTTAACCACTCCTGTATAATCTGGATCTATAACTCCAGGATGGACAATAAGTCCTCTCAAGGCTGATGATGACCTCCCTAACAGCAAACCAACCGTACCAGGTTCAAGGGGTCCTTTAAAATCTGTTTCAATTAACTGGACCCCCATTTGGGGCGTTAATACGAGTCTGGTGGTGGAGCAGAGGTCCAATCCTGCTGAGCCTGCAGTGGCTCTCCGCGGTCTCTCGGATGGCGGAGGGTTGGCCATCTCTCTTGATTCTGTTCTTTGTCCTAATTCTCTACTGCCCCAATATTTGTGGGACCTGAGGTCGTGGGCCCCGCTGTCCATTTTTTGGACGAGCGCCACCATAACCTTGAGTTAAAGGCTGGCCATAGATGTCTATCACTGAACGGCACATTAGCCCAATGGTTCACCTTTTTACATTTTGGGCATAACCCCGGCCGCCTGGGGCGTTGTACACTTCCTGTACTTTCTGTACTCCTTCCCCTAGGGCACTGTCTTTTAAAGTGTCCCATCTTGCCACACTTAAAACAAACTCCTGAACTTCCTCCACCTTTTCTGGTCAACTGTATTACTGCGGCAGCAAGACCAGCATTAGTTAACGGCCCTCCAAGTTCTCTACACACTTTCATCCAGGCTTCTAGCCCTTTGTTCTTGTAAGGGGTGATAGCGGCTCTACACTCTTTGGTACATTGCTCATAGACCAACTGTTTTATTAGTGGCAAGGCAGCATCCGGGTCACCAAAAATCTTCCCTGCTGCTTCCACCATTCGTGCCACAAAGTCTGAAAAGGGCTCCATGGGGCCCTGTAGAATCTTAGTTAAGTTCCCACTCACCTCCCCTTTATTAGGAAGAGATCTCCAAGCCTTGATAGCTATCTTGTTTATTTGCTCATAAACTTGAATAAGATATCCTATCTGCTGGTTGGCAAATCTCCCCTGCCCAAGCAGCATATCTCTATCCCAGGCTGGATTTCCATCTCTCTGATTAATGGCTGCTTGCTCAGTGGCATACTCAATCAAGAAAGCTTTCCAGTCTAAGTATTGCCCTGGACTTAAGCAGGCGCGGGCCAGGCCACTCCAATCACTCGGAGTCATACAATGTCTGCTTAATGCTTCCACTTGAGCCATTGTAAAAGAAGCGGTAATGCCATAGGTACGAACCGACTCTGCAAGGGATTTAACTACTTTAAAATCGAGTGGTTCCTTGTACCTGTTCCCTTGTGGGTCTTGGTATACTGGATAGGCAAACTGTAATTGTGTTCTTACTTGTGTCCACATCCCTGGGCAGAAAGATCTCCCTACTTTCAGGGACTGAACAGGCTGATCTATCTGAATGGCTTCTGGGTATGGAGGGGGAGTTGAAGGCGCCGCGGCAACGGCTTTACTTACACCGACTGCCGCCAACGTGTCTTTCTCTTTTACCCTTTTCTTTTCCCTTTTTCTAATAGCAGTCCTTTCCAACTGTTCTGTTAGAGCGTGTAGCTCCCCTTCAGAATCCATGCCCCCTGAGTCCTCAAAATCTCTAAAATCTCTAAGATCGGGATAGAGAGGAACCTTCTTTTTGCTTCCCTTTTCACTGTCTGCCTGCTCAAATCTTTCGCCTTTGTTACTTTCCTTTTCACTGTCTACCTGCTCAGATCTTTCCCCTTGCAGCAGTTCCAAGGCTGATTCTCCCTCCTTGATTGCGTTACAGCATCTCTGATCTTCTAAACAACTTCTCACCATCTTCCAAATCGGTCTTACTCCATGCTTCAGAGTACCTTGCTCCCAAGCAAAATCCAAGTCCCTGCCTAATTTGTCCCAGCAGGATACCGTAAGATTCCTGGACACCGCAAACCACGGAGCAACGGAATCGCATTCATTCAAAAATCTCTCTAGGGTAGACTTCTTAATTTTCAAATTCCTAGCTAAAAGTAGCTCCCAAAGAGCCAGAAAAATTGGATGTGACTCAGACAATCCCATGATTAAAAATTTACTTTCGGTTTGCAGTTTCCCCACGAAACTTTACCTTTTGTTCGCAATTTCCCGCGAAACTTTACCGTTTGTTCACTATCTCCGCAAAACTTGACCTTTTGTTCGCTATTTCCGTGAAACTTTACCTTTTGTTCGCTATTTCCATGAAACTTTATTGTCCCAATTTATCCCAGGAACTTACCAGTGCACTTCCCCTGAGTGCAGGAGTTCTGAGTCTTTTCTGGGTCCCTGTACGGGCCACCACTTGTCGCGTCCCTCTCAACCAGCAAGGACGACGCAACTCGCAAAAGCTCTTCTCAAGCAGTTTATTCATGTCCCTTGAAAACAGTCTTCCGAATGCCCGGGCAGACCCAACCCACAGGCTAAATACTATATGAACAGCCAATCAAGTAAAGCCACGTGGTGCTATCTTAGAGGCCCACATATGCGGAAGCAAGCCAGATCAGTGGTCTTAGCCAAATATGGACTTGTTTACCACCGAGAGCACTCACCGTCGGGCTGGTGGAAGGCGGAAACCGGCGCCATCTTTAGGGCGCGGCACGTCGCAGCTCTCTACACTCAGGGGCAGGTCCTTTGAGGGGAACTTGTCAACAGTCTGACGGCAGGAACACCATAATCAGCAGTCACTCAGTGGTCACCTGGCTATGGTGTTGCTATGGCAGCCTCACTTTTGCTTGAGGTCGGCCTCTAGAACTGCTGCTGCCTGCTGGCCTGGACCACCTGCCTCCCTCAGTCACTCTGCTCCTAATGCTGCCACTCTCCTCAGCCTGCCCAGTTCTTACAAACCTTTTCTGTTCAGGTCCTATGCCGAATGCTGGCTTTCATGTTGAGGCTTCTGCACTCTGCTGACTGCCCAGGCCCTGGCCACCTGAGCTTGCCACCTCGTGCTGCATTTCTGCAGCCTAGGAGCTGGTAGTTGCCATCTCTCACTTGAGGTCATGGTCTGGCACATCTGCTAGCCTAGTCACAGGCCTCTGGTACACCTCCACTTGGTTCTTCAGTCTGTCTGGTTCTTATGAACTGTCGGGTCCAGCAACAGGTCTGGCACAATGACTGCCAAACTTACATGGGTCAGGGGCTGCACTCCCATGGAGCAGACAGGCACTGCTCTCTGTCTCTTGGAGCTTCAGTTTTTACTGCTCCAATATGAGACTTCACCTAACCTAAGCCCAATCTGGGCTCTGCCCACCTGGACTGTAATGGTCAGTTAGAGTCTTTTGAAGTGAGGCAGCATTGGGAAGCAAGACCAAGCAAAAAGCTCCCTCTCTTCAGTTTCCAAGCCTTTCTTTATATCACTGTCTCATAATTATGCATCAGGCTGTCTTCTTATTGACCCGCCTGATTCCCTACTCCCGAGGTACCTGTTTACCAGGACCTCATGTGCTGCCAGGTGTCTCCACAGGTGCAAGGCTTGAGGCTGACTTCATATGCCCTTTTAACATTCTGTATTTAAGAAGCTCTTACATATTAACTACACATGAGCTACATGCTCAGTGAGAGATCCTGTCATAAAAATATGGATCAAAGGTGATACCTGACATTGATGACTGGCCTCAACAAGTGCACACATATCACACACACACACACACACACACACACACACACACACAGACACAGAGAGAGAGAGAGGGGAGGGGGTGGGAGGGAGTTTTGTATGTATTTTTTTTAATTATTGAGTGGAGTTGCCACCTCCCTACCAACTGCCTCTGTGACTCATCACCCTTTCTCCGTCAGCCCTAGGGAGCAGGTATGGGGGTGGCTGGGTGAAAGACCTTATGTTGCATTCAATTGTTAGCTGAAAAGCTTGGCTAAAAATCTGAGTGGTGGGAAGTGTTTCCTGTAGCATTCAAATGCAAGAAGGCATTATTCTGGATTAAGCTGAAAGCCGCTGTGCACAGGTGGCATTAAGCACTCTGTAAGCGGTGGGAGTTTATGTAAATTGCTATATCATTGCCATCGTTCATAATCACTATTACTATCATCACACCATGCCAGATATCAGAAGTCAAGAACTGGGTGGCTTTTCTCCACTAAAGGCCTAGAAACTGCTAACCTTGGTATATTATATCTATTAATATTATCATCTTCCCCCCTCTCAACAACGGTACAGAGAGCAAAAAATTGTGTAAATAAAAAGAGAAACGGGGACTGGGGAAAGAGATGGCACAGTTAGTGGAGTGCTTGGCACAAACACAGGGTCCTGGGTTCAGTCTCCAGCATCCATGTAAAAAAGCCAAGGATGGTGGCATATGCCTATAATTCCATACCTGTGAAGGAGAAGATAAGTAAATACTGGGGCTTCCTGTCCACCTTGAACGCCAGCTTCCAGTGAAAGACCATGTGTCAAAATCAAGGTGGACAGCTCCTGAGGGACAGTATCAGTTTCCATATGTGTACATGGACAGGTGGACTTGCACACATGTGCACCTGCACATATATTTGCACATGCATACAAGCATATACACAAGAAGGAAATAACATCCAAAGTGCCAAGCATTTTTTATTATTTGTTACATATTTCAGTTTGTTCTGCCAATAATTACCACTGTCAATGATGGTATTTTTCCTTGAAACTATATAGTTAGAAATAAACACATAATATGTGTGAAAGTTGAGATAAATAAAAAGATAATCCCTCCCTAGGTTTTTCTTGAAAACATTTATAAGTTGAATTGTCATGTAGAAATGGCACAGAGAGAAAAATGTATGTATGCATTGGTGTCTATTGATGTAGGTAATATGGAAGTATCGAGAACCATATTCAAAAGTCAACTGAAAAACAGGCCCACATGTAAGAAGAATCAAAGTGATCATACAAAATCACTAATAAAGAGAAAAAGAGTCCCAAAGAAACTATCACTAGGTCTGAACAAACCCGTGTACTTTTTGTGATGTTTCTACCCATTTTCCTTATACTCCAGTCATCTCAAAGAACTTACTGCACAGCTCTTTTTGAAGGAAAAAAAAATCAAAACCAAACACAAAAAACCAGAATACTTCTTGGTTTTTTGAATACATCAATTATTGCAGGAAATAATTTGTTTGTTTCTATACTCTCCATTTCAAAGAGAAAGCTGCCATCTCGAAATGTCTTTTCCTTGGGAAGTTTTATAGGGCACAGAGCAGGAACTATTGTTGGTCAACAGCTTTTCTGTCTCGTTGGATAAGTTGAAGCTCACAGAGGAGAAGGTCGCACGTGTCCCTAGATGGAGTACAGCAATGAGAGGGGAGACAGAGCTCAAGAGCAGGGGATGGTTTCTCAAGCATTGGGGACCTGAGCATGAAATCCTGGAAGAGCCTCAGGGAGGAGCCACCATCCAGGGAAGGGAAATTACCAAGTCAAATATACGCCCTGCAAACTTGCACGAAGAGCAGGGCTCATGGGATTGCATCCCGGCAGAAACCTCCTCAAGGCATGGTACCTCTGGATTCTAGTACAACCACGAGAAGCACATGACATCCCAATGGGATTTCCAGAAGGTAGTTGTTTGGCATCTGATGAAGTTAACCTAAGAAAGACCAAAAAAAAAAAAAAAATGCTCTTATATGTCCACTGGAGTATTTTTACTGACACCCACTCTCATCTTGGGGAATAGTTCTGCTCTCCCCTTGAGTCTCTGGGAGGCATGAATCTAAAACATGGATTTGTTTTGTCTCTCCTCAGTACCCAGAAGAATGCCTGTTTTCTGTGTGACTGTAAAACCTGGGCCAGGAAGACTATGTAAAGGGAAGAATTATTTAGAACCACCACTTGTGTATAATGACTATTTTGTAATGATTGGGCTCAACTTTTTATGAAACTTTGCTTTATAAAGACACTCCCACATCCTAAAACGTCCCTGATAGCACTTGTCACTTCATTAAAGTAAAGCTCAGGGTCAGTCAAGACTCTTGTTTTGTATGAAACGAACTGGCCCCCTATTTCAAAAGGAGTATGTAAGCCCAGTCCCACTAACAGACTTTTTTTTGCTATGTTCTGTTTCCAAGTAGAACTAAATTTCAGTAGCAATTGGAGATGTAATGATGACTATAATAAAGAAAGTCTTTCTCATCGAGGTCACAGCCTGTGTTTTTGAGCCATCTGCTACCTAATTCTTGTCTCTGTGACATACTCTACCTACAGGGAACATGAAATGCCTCTTTGAAACAGTGAAAGTCTGTGTTCATTACATAGAAAGGTAATGTGGATGGTGGTTTAAAGTGGGGTCTCTGGAATAACACTGGATGGGTTTAGATCTTATGATAGACGTTTGCTTGAGTTATGACTGAAGTGATTCATTCGGTCCCCCGAGCTTTAGTTTCCCCTTCTGCAGCATGAGAATTGTCATATCTACATCATAGGGCTATAAGGCTTGAATGAGGTAATAGGGGCAGCAGTTGCAGCCATGCCTGGAACAATCTTAAAGTACCAGTTTTTCAATTATCTGCACTTAATATTAATTGTATGGGATAGTCATTAAAAACATGAAGATCACTTGCAATCCATGATAACTACAAAATATATCATCATTTTTGCACAGATTCCTGGCCAACAGGGTCTCCTCTGATTAAAAGAATGTATGAAAATTCAGGTTTCAAGGTGCTTTGTTGGAGGAAGGTATTGGAAAGTCTCTGTCCTTTGGTTGGCAACGGGCTTCCCCTGTGTTTGGTGCAGAAAAGAGCACCTCTCATAGGCTTCAGCATTTACTAACACGAAGTCACTGCCAACCAAGGTCAGTTTACTTCAGAAATTTATGGTGAACAAAACAAGAAAGTGTCAAAGAATAAACTGGGGGGGGGGGAGTCTTTCTTTCATAAAGGTGAGCCTATTCCTAAAAAGTGATATTTTGCTGTTGAAAATAAGAAGTCAGTGTATTGCTGGTCCTGGAGACATCAGCATTTGGTACTTGACAGTGTTAATGTGATTCCTTGTGTTCTTGTCCCTGCAATAGGAAGCCAGAGGGCCTGAATGTGGAGCTTCAGTTTTCCTAGGGAGGACCATGGGACCCTGTTTTCCCATCTTCATCTGCGAATGTTCAGGGCACACCCAGGGCCTGAATGTTCTGATCTGTGAGGTAGGAAATGCCTGACCAGGGTGACAAAGGGAGTGATTTTGTAGATTATGGCTTGGAGCTTCCTGATGTGAGGCTCTGGACAACTCTCTCGGGCTTCAGTCATGTTCTGTCAACACTTTATTACCTTCAAATATAATGCACAAGTAGCAAATCTTTTCCTTTGATAGCATCTCGAAGTACAGGTTTAAAACTGTGTATGTGCATACATGTACATTTATTCATACAATAAAAATTAGGGGAAAAATCATGAATTTTAAGGAGAGTAGGGAGAGGTTTATGGTGGGGCCTTAAAGGAGGAAAAGGAAGGGGATTCAAATTCATGTTAAATTTCCCAACAAGTGTAATTATAATAAAATAAAGAAGTGACTAGTTATGACAAAACAGCAAAAAAATCCTTTCATCCAAATCCTTCAAGTTATACCTTTAAATGCACTGTTTTCTTACATTGTGTTTGAAATTGTGTAACAGATATGTAATGTGGGTTTTTTTTTCTTGATTTCTAGAGTTTATATTCTAGGTCTTTGGTGTTTTGGATTTGTGTGAGTATTTTTCTAAAGTGCTTGAACCTTTTTTTTCTCATTTGCTACTAATGGGGTGTGTGTGTGTGTGTGTGTGTGTGTGTGTGTGTGTTTGTATGTTTGTATTTGGTGTGATTCTGATCTGTATTATTTTTCCCACTTCATTTAAACTACAATATTATGATCTGAGCAGGTTTATTTTATAAAGTAGAAGCACATTGAAGCTAGCAATTTTATGACAGCCAAGCTATTGTGGAATCTGTTGTACTGTGGCTATTAACTTAGAAAAAAAGTGATTTACATTGTGTGTGTTCTGATCCTATAAACTTTACTGACCACAAATAATGAGTGAGGACATCACTTGCTAAAATAGAGGGATTGCTTTAAAGGTTCATTTGTTTCTAGAGTTCAGGGGAGAGACACAACGACTCTGTTAAAAGTCAGTTTCACACAAGAAAAGATCAAATATAAGATGAAAAGGGCTGTTGTCACTTACTGACGTTCCCTCTCTGTCCTGTGGCCTACGATGATAGAAGATCCCTTACGACAGACTGACATTGTCTGATTTGTGCCATCCACTATGACACTCTTGTTCAGATTCATAATTAAATACCCTAGTCACCTAACTGCCGAGAACTGGAGTTTGAATCCAAGTCTGACTGACTTCTTCACTCTGCATTCATCTTTTATTTCCAGCCAGCCTAGATGTTAAATTTCTCTTTCTTGTCAAATACAAAAAAGTATTTTTATGAAGTTCTTTGGTCTCCCTTGGGTGCAAAATTTTCTTACAAGTAAAGCATATATTTCTTGAGAAGGATGTGATCGAGCAAAGAACAATTCTGTAGGAACCATTGGTCATTTCTAAAAGGAAAGCTTAGAAGGAAAAGTGCAGCATCCCTCCACGCTCTCATCTCATCGTGGGGGATACCTTCCCAGGAAACTTCTCGGATTTAAGAGAAAAATGTGAATATGCTATAAAGAGTAGCATGGTCTCTTGCAGTGAGTCAAACAGTTTTATTATGCCAGGTATTTTATTTAGGTGAGAATCTTCTTTTAATATTTACTTTATTAAAAATAATATGTGTGTGTCTGGTTGCATACATATCCAACCAGTTAGTAGGGTGAGTTACTAACAGTTGTGAGCTGCCCAATGTTAGTGATTATAACAGAAAATCCTTTATGTAGGCTGACTATGCCTACCTTGTACTAGGAACTGAACTTGGGTCCTCTGAGAGAACAGGATGTGTTCTTAGCCACCAAAAAACATCTCCCCACCACCTAAGGAAGAATTCTGAGCACCGCATATACATCTGTTATGGGAAGAAGTGGGCACCACTCTGTTATCTAGAGACTGTCATTAGGTAGGAGATTAGTTCTGATGTAATGGATCATGGAGGCTGGTAAACAAAGGAAGAGATGGTCAGCTTCCCAAAACCATGAC
Organism: Lophiomys imhausi; assembly: GCA_907164525.1. Taxonomy (NCBI): domain Eukaryota; kingdom Metazoa; phylum Chordata; class Mammalia; order Rodentia; family Muridae; genus Lophiomys; species Lophiomys imhausi. Next base: position 490,807 of record CAJQZJ010032991.1, on the reverse strand, counting down.
CACACATAGCCATCCAATTGTACATGGGAGGGCCTGGAGCATGTGTATGTACAGCCGTCAGATAGTGAGGGACCCAAACGCAGTAGAACGGAAAGGTCTCTAACTTCTGGGCTGGTTCAGAGCAGAGGTCAAGGTGAGGGATCTTTCCTGTTAAAACACAAGAATGCATCCAAAGAATGGTGATTTTCTAGGTTTTCTTAGCTCTGGATTCCCTGTGAGTTGCTATGATCCATTCTCAAGTATTTTTATGTTTTGTCTTGAAACATAACAAGTCAGTAAGACCACACTCAATGAAACATCTAATGGTTTTGTCTTGTATTGACCATGCACAAGGTTAGAAAACACCGCCCCCCCCCCCCCACACACACACAAAGAGAGAGACAGACAGATAGAGACAAAGAAAGTCAGAGACAGAGACCAAGAGACACAGACAGAGAGGAGAGCCCAATAAGCTAAAATAGATAGCCAAGGAAGTGTAAATAATTTTCTTTTTCTCCATGGTAATAAACATGAGATCTGAGTTTTCTTCTCATTAAATCCCTGAAAAATGCATCACCACACTTAATCCAAAGTCCTTTCTAAACAGGGGAAGTCTCAGAGGTGCCTCCACACTTAGAGATAATCATTTACTCCGTCAAATTAATGAGAAGTTGATGGAAGGCAGATGTTACTGAGAAAGAATAAGTAAATACTTGTTATCTACTTTGACAAATAAAATTTAATAATACCCTTTGTACCTGTCTTTTAAGGTAGGTGTATAAATAAGGGTTCAGAATATTTATGTTTTTTAAATTATTTTAGTATGAAAGTAATAAATGGCACCTAATGATGCAGGAATGAAAAGGATGATTAAAGATAGGACCCTAAAATTAGGGCCAGATTCCATCATTTCTACAGAGAAAATATTCACCAAGAAAACATTTGCATATGTAGTAAGGCCATGTGAAAATGTGCTTGATTTTTAATGGAGAATTTAGAATGCTTTAGGGTTTTAACTCTTTTCTAGGTCCCTGCACTTTAACAGAAAAAGGAATAAGTGGGCTGGGTAGAAAGGTAGCTTGGGTGGTAAAGTGCTTGCCTTGCAAGCCTAAGAAAGAGCCCTGACAGGTAAGAGAGCTTGGGAAAAGGAGACCTGAGGATCCCTGGGATTTGCTGGCTAGCCAAATTTAATGGATAGCTGAGCTCCAGGTTTTCTGAGAGACCTTGCTCAAATAATAAAGTGGAGATCAATTGTGGAAGACACCTGATGTCATCCACTAGATCCACACACATGCGCATATGCACATACATGTATGCACATTCCCCATATGCCCATACGTGTATGCACGTATACATCCATGTGTGTATTCCACACACATAAATGCACATGTGCAAACACACATCATAGACACACGTAAATAATAAAATGAGCTTTCTCATGCTTCCAGAGGATGCTAGTACGAAAACAGAGTTTGAGTGAAGGGGAATGCAGTGCTGTTTTTGGTCCATTTAGTTTATTTTAGCCATGAAAGTAGAAACTTTGCAAGTCTTCTAGGCCTTCCATATAAATGTCTACCACAGCAGAGCTTTAGGATAGTTTCTGTCCCTGTTCTAAATGACATTGTAAAGGAGAAACTTCACAGTCCTTGGAGGAGTCCTTATCATTTCCTGGAGGTGGGTCAGCAGTAAGTGGTCTCCCACAAATCATTTAAGGCCTGTTCTTGCCATCTGATATTGTAGACTTTCAAGACTGATATTTAAAAATCTGTTAAGAGTGAACAGCTGTGCATTTCTTCTGTCATAAACACCCATGAACTGCTCTCACCCCTGCCATGCTTCAAATAAAGGCACCCGATCTCCTTACAGAAGGAAGTTCAGGAGGACGATGGACTTGACATTTGTCCCTTCCCAAAAGTTACAATTTTAACCAGCTTGGCATCACTTTTCATCTCATGGTTTCAACACTGTGATAAGTTTTTTTATTTCCCTGTGACCAATCTGGATATAAAATGTTGGCAACCTCCTCTATTATCATAAAGTAGAGCAGACATTTCAAGAAACCAAATGAGCCTTCTTTTGATCTAAATTATTGATAGGACTATACAGAATCTGGTGCAATGCAGCCTGAACATAAATCACTATATAACCTTTTTTTTAAAAAAGCATATTGCTGGCTTGTTTCTTTTGTAGAAATCAAAGGATGCATATAAAGCACTTGGATATTTTAGTCTGTCTATGAGCCTGTTTCAGATTCCTTTAGGCTCCAATAATGACTTTATAAGAGTTGGGGGAAATGAATTTAAAGCGAACCAACGATGCAAAGATAAGGTAGCCGAGATGTGACTTCTTGTTTCACTAATTGATTTCACTCCTTTGTATTTTGCAAGGGGAAAATGCACAAATTTTTAATGATTCTAATTATTATGCTTGGGTTCACATGTGCTTATTATTTTATTTTTCTGAGTGAATGGTAATTGTGACTTTAAGCAGATTGTAGTTTTGATGGTAACTTCTACATTCTCTTTTTCATGTTGTCCCCAATGCTCCAAATGGCATGACTATGCATCCCTCCGTACAAAATAAGGGATTCAATAGACAGCTTAGAAATTTAATTTCCCAAGTCAGAGAAGGAAATTACGTTTAGAAACTAAATGTGGCTGAGCATTGCACCTGGCTTTACATAATCACCATGACCTGTGTGGAACTTTGGTAAAGCCATACTTTCTTGAAAACAAGAAGAAAGGAAATAATGTCTTCCCTAGTGCCTGTAATGTGTGTTTGTTTTAAGGTGACCTTTGATGTTTCCTGATGCTATTCTGTAAAAGCAAAGTGATTGGACTTCAGCACAGGTGATTGTCTCATGCCTAGTGTTAGAACATGAAGGCAGGGAAGAGGCAGGGCTTTCTTAGGAACCCCAGGCTCTGATTCTGCAACCTGCTTGGCACACCAATCTTGGATGTTCCACTCTATCAAGATCCTAAAGTTATTACACATTGAAAAATCTGGACCACAGACATGTGGTAGAGTGATGAAATTCAAATATTATTCATCAGGAGAAGCAGTTGTGTTGCTTAAGAAGTGAAAGTAATGAGATTGCAAAGTGGGGATGTTCACATACCTGTGACATCTGAAAACAGTTTGAGGGAAACAGTTTCAATTTTCTAGAGGCAAGGAAGCCACCGCCTTGGTTGGTAACAATTTTTAGACCAGCACTTTCTGGCCATAGGACAGTCCTGCATGAGTTGAAAATCTGGTTATGCTGAAACACTTTATTTGACTTAAAACAGATTACCTTTATTTATTATTTTGGAATCTAAGGGCTGACTTTTCTTTGATCACTCTATAATAATTAAGCCTCTGATTTATCTTTTTGTAAAAAAAATTCCTGTCATGCTGGGTTCCTGTCTTAGTGTTCTAGTGCTGTGAAGAGACACCATGACCAAGGCAACTCTTATTAAAGAAAGCATTTCATTGAGGCCTTTATTACAGTTTCAAAGGTTTAGTCCATTTTAATCATTGTGGGAAGCATGGCAGCAGGCTTGGCAGACAGGGTACTGGAGAAGTAGGTGAGAGCTGCTTTGTGATCTACTGGCAGAGAGAGAGACAGAGAGAGAGAGAGAGAGAGAGAGAGAGAGAGAGAGAGAGAGAGAGAGTCTGGATTTGGCATGGGCTTTTGAAAGTCAAAGTCCACCCCCAGGGACACACTTTCCCCAACAAGACCACACACCCCCTAATCCTAATCCTTTCAAATAATGCCACTCCTTGGTGACAAAGCATTCACATATTTGAGTCCATTGGGGTTATTCTTGTTCAAATCAACACACCTATAATTTCCAGGTTTTGCTATTTTTTCTTTTTATGATGAAGCATCTTTTTTTCTTTTTATTTATTTTTTATTTTTTTAATGTGTATTTATTACTTCAAGTTACATCTCTATCACAGCCCTCTCCCTCCACCCCTCCCAGCCCCACCCTCCTACCCTCTCACACTTCCCCCAGAATGCATAATTCTTTTTTTTTCAGTCCAACAAATGGTTCTTTCTCTTATAACAATAAATACAGTACAAAACAACTGAAATAAACAGGCCACAATTCTGAGAGTTATATGGCTTAACATACATTCTCAATGTCCAGTCCATATGTGTTTGGCCCCTGACTTTAACATTCTACTATCTAACTATCTCCATGAGT
>CAJQZJ010032991.1:331317-466817 GCA_907164525.1 Lophiomys imhausi | reverse complement strand
CACACACACACACACACACACACACACACACACACACACACACACACTGAAAAATTAAGAAAAGAAAGAAACTTTCTAACATCGGTCAAGCACATAGAAGTGTTAGATACCATGCTAATTAGTTTTTTGTCAACTTATTACAATCTACAGTCAGCTGGGAAGAGAGAAGTTGGAACTGCCTCCATCAGATTGATCTGCAGACTGGGAGAGTTTTCTTGATCAGTGATTGATGGGAGGCTCAAAGTATCCAGCCCACTGTGGGCGGTGTCACACTTGAGCATGGTAGGTGGTCCTAGAATGCATAAAACAAAGCTGAGTGAACAATGGAGGGCAATGTTCCTCCATGGCTTGTGCTTCAGTTTCTGCCTCATGATTCCTCTCTTTAGCTCATGATCTGTCTTCCCTTCATGATGGAGAAGATGTAAGAAGAAACAACCCCTTTTCTTCCCACGTTGCTTTTTGTCATGATGTTTATCACAGCAACAAAAACCTAAGTAAAACAGGCATCGTGGTAGGTTCTGGACAACTTCTCTAATAGCACTGAGAGTTCAACCCACACAAAAGGGATATGCAAAGCAACTGTTCAGTCTAGCTTTATAGCCGGAGCCCACTGGAGCAAAGTTAATCATGCATCCTTAAATGTGGGGTTAGGAGGTCAGAATCAAAAGCTGCCTCTGCATGGTGACTAGATTTTAAGGAGAAGAAAAACATGCTTGGATTTGTCATTTAGGAAGAAAGTAATGACATCTTTCTAATGGTAATTTGAATTGAGTCTTGGAATAACAAGAGAGGTGTGAAATAACCCTAAGGCCCCTCATACTGTGGCCCTGTCTGGGTGGAGGTTCTCAAAAGCAGACTGCATGGGCTACCATCTGTTTTCCTACATCCCACTAAATTTTTGCTTATTACAGCTGGAGTGCAAACTCCCCAAGTACAGATTCTTGTATTGTTCAGTGATATAGTAAAGAGCCCTGAACAGTGCCTGGACCAGAGTAATGGGATGGAATTTGCTCCATGATGAATTAATCAATTAACATCATCAAAAGTAAAAGTAATAGCTTTCAGTTAATGTGAGGGAGATTTTAGTTCCTTGGCTTTGGGTCTGAAAAGAAAATGGAGGAAAAATGTTTTATTTATTTTTATTTTATTATTGTAATTTTCTTTTTGGGTAGGGAAGACTGGCTTAAATAAGGAGGCAGATAACTATGCTTCTAGTCAGCAGCAGTGGGGGGTAGAGGGGTTATTTTAAAATTGAGCATTTTAGATTTGCTCTTTCTTACAATGAAGCTGCCTATGATCCCTTCATCCTCAGGGACTTGCCTGGTAGACTGAGATTTCAGGACTGATTCTTGTGTCCTACTTAGAACACAAGCATTTAGTGTTGGGCATTGATGAATGAGTTCACAAGTTGTTGTGTAATAAGATGTGCACTTGTGGAAACTTTTATGAATAATTCAAAGATCGCCAAAGTATCAGTTCATGTCTTTCTCTGGCCTTCAGAACTGGCCCAGGCTTTCATCATGGGAGATCCACTTGGAGTGTGCTGAGGATGAGTGGATAGGGTTGGGAGTTGATATGACAAGCTGTGTATGACAAGACAAGCACTCTGTGCCAGGGCTGCATATTCGTCAAAACCCTCTCTCTAGAGTACTAGTGTTTCAACCACAAAGTAACCTAAAGAAGGGAAGGCATTCATGCTAATAACCACCTAGATTTGTCCTCCTCCAGAAAGCTGATTTTTTTTTCTAGCTTTTTTTTTTTTTTTGGAAATGAACTTTATCATAGAGACATTTTGGATTGAGATTGTGTTGAATAGGAATGTGTACAAAAAGTCTGATCTGAAACAAGTCATCTCAACTTAAGCAGTAAATCAGCATTTATTTTAGCAAACATTGTGGTAGCTTTGGAAAGGAGCTGGCCGAGACTGGAGACTGGGAACCAGTCTGTGCATTGTTAGCTCTGAAGGCTGGTGGAACTGTTGTCTGATGACCCTTCTTACCAGTTATTAAGACAACTTCTTTTCTTACTGAGTTTATGAGTCACCCAGGTGCTCTGTTTCCATAAGGGAACACTAGTCAGTGAAAACCCTTTTACAGGTCTGTCTGACTCTTAAGTTACTATCCATTCATTATACTTTTTAAAAAAAATGAAAACATAAGCAGTCTATATGCAAACAGTATGAAGTATTCAGGCACCCTTATTGTCCCAACACACACTCAACAAAGTCAAAATTTGCTATCCTTTCTTGATATCTTTAAAAGAACAAAATATTGTAAATATAAATAAATACCCATTTCCCATTTTCTTGATTTCTTTCCCCTCACAATGAAATTTCCTAGAATCAGTGTTCATTCTCTTATCCACATTAAAGACACAGCTCTAGTATACATTTGCATAATTAGAATGATATATGGATGCTACGGCTCTACCTGTTTGGCATTTCTTCGGAACTGTGCTGTGCAGTGGATATTCACTCACCATTCACCTTCTCTATTCAGTGTTGTTTTCTTAGCTATAGCATAATATTTTGTTCATGTCCTTTATAGTTTGTATTTTTGTTTATATTTTTCTACTACATGATGAAACAATAACATTTTATCCTTTTCATTTCTTATTGGGAACATTATGTTAATTAATTTGATAACTAATTAATTTCACTATTTTAAACAATGCTCGGTGAACCTCCTTTTCATTGTCTCTTTGGCTCCTAACGGGGCATGTGTTGCTCTTTGCGAGGTACCTGGTCCAGGTCCAGCCACAGAGTGTTGAGCTTATCCTGATCTCAGCCTCTTAACTGAGTCAAAACTTTTCCAGAGGCTGATGGTGCTTGGTGCTGGCCTTCTTTTAAGGCCATTGTCATTGAAATTCACCCTAATGATGCCTATCTATCCTGGCTCAATTCCTTCACTGCCTTTGGAACTTCATGTTTCTGTTCCTCAATTCTTAGCATGAAAGGAAGATGGCAGAACCTGCACCTTGGATGGCCATGAAGAATGTACATGATGTGGAGCCTTTGGTAGTTAAGCCCTCGCTGCATGGGAACAGACCCCTAAGTCCTTGTTGGTATTAACTGGAGATATGAGAAGCAGCAGGCTCTTTTTGGTAGGAGGTGCTGTTTGTAGTGTTTAATGCTTCGGAAGTGAGAATGTTGTTGAGTCTAGCTAAAATGTAATATGAGAAATGACCTTGCTGTGGTTTGCAAAGTGCCTTGAATATGGAAGTAGGCTCGACATGGTGACCACCTGCAGTGGATCTCAACCACTGAAATGTCCTTCTGTGTCTCTGTTGAAATTAACTATTTTTTGGAAGTTTTGGAACTAAAATATGAAACTTAAGAAATATTGAAATATAGGACACCCTTTGCTTTTGATTTTTTTTATTGGTTTCTTTATACTTTGAGAAAAATTGTGGTTATAAAATTATTCTCTTCATGAAGCTTGAGGCCTTTGGGAAATAATGTTCTGAAAAAAAATATGGGCAATTCCAAACATACACAAATAGAAAGACTATTATAATAATCCTGTAACTTAATTTCAGCCCATATCCCATTTTTCAGCTCTTCTACCGCAACTAGAAAATTGACAATCAAATCTCAGATATTATGTCACTTCATCTAAGTGTTATATGAAAGAGAAAGGGTAATGATGTAGTTATTTGGATGTGGGGCACTCAGCCCTGAGCCTTGTGCCTGAGAACCCTGTGATACTAAGCCTTACCTCTGAACACGCTAGGGCTGTGGTTTTCAACCCGTGGGTTGCAAGCCCTTTAGGGGCACATATCAGACATCCTGCACATCAAATATTTACACAATGATTCATAACAAAGCAGCATTACAGTTATGAAGTAGCAATGAAAATAATTTTATGGTTGGTGGTCACCAACATACAGAACTGTATTAAAGGCTGCATTAGGAAGGTCAAGAACCACCACTCTGAGGACTTAGAAGAACAAATTTAAAGTACTACTTAACTACATCAGCAATTTATTTATTGATACATTTGACTATGAATTTACTGCCATGTTTCCTCCACCATCTTTCAATTCAAAGTTTTACTCTTAGTGTATATCTATTAGAATCCAACTGGAGTGGTCATATTGCAGATATCCCTTTAGTCTATACATTTTCCCTCATGATCTTTTTTACCCCCCTGAAAATGATTTTGTCAGAGAACGCAAACTTCTCCCATGGAGTTTCCCACGTTCTGTTCTGCTGAGCGCATCCTAATAGTATCATGGCACATGTTCCTCTGGCCATATTTCCTGAAAATTGACTGGGTGACAAGGAGCTTGAATCAGTTTTAATCTGATTTATTGGTGAGAATATTTCATGAGTGTTCCATATGCTTCCTGTTTTGTGCTTTAGCTTGAATCTATCTATACCCATTGCTTAAGAGAAGGAACCAGCCAACCTTTCTTGAAAAGAAAGCAAATGTTTTGTGTTCTGCATCCCATGGAGGCTCTTTCAGCTGCTCTGTGCTGTTGCTACAGGGCAAATACAGCACACACTCTAGCAATACATGGGCACCACTGTACCTAATGAAGTATTATTATTATTACCAAATACCCAAACCTGAACTTTGCATCACTTTTATGTGCTATAAAACATTAGTTTTTGTTTGATGTCTTCAGATCTTAAAATAGTATATAGGTAGCAATTACCTCTTAGGGGAAAAAATCCACAATCTGGAACTGCCTTTAGCTGAAGTTTGCTAATTTCTGGTGAGGCACTATCCCCTCCCCACTTTATGTTATTACCAGGGACTGCAACATAACGATGTAATTCTGTCTTTCCTTTCTCAGTTATTAGTTGAAATATGTTGAAAGCAAAGCTCCCTTCACTGACTGATATAACTTATTATGCTAACCCTTTGTCATAATCCGTAAGTCAAAATGAATTCTTGAGAGTTTTTTTTTTTTTAAGTAGAGGGAGTAATCCATGTGTTACTGTACTGTCAGGCCTTATGTTTTAATTGGGTCACTGTGTTTAGCTAACTGGCATAGAATAGTTGGCCTATTAATCGTGGAGGCCAATTAAAGTGTTGTTAAGATATGGGATATGCAAAAATAAATTGTCAAACTGCTTTTGAATTCAAGTTTTTGCTCTTAGAATTTAAAAAAATGTCGGGCATTGTCTTGTATTCCTATTGCTGCAATCTACTTAGCACAAGCGTAGTGGGTTAGTGCTACACAGATGTGTCGGAGTTCTGCAGTTCACAAGTCTGACATGGCCTCACTGAGTGGAGAAGCAGAACTGTTTCCTCCCTGTGATGTCCAGGAAAAACTACTGACTTGACTTCTCCAGCTTGCAGAAACCACCTACACCCTTAGCTCATGGCCACCTCCTCTGTGTTGGAAGGTAGGAAAGTTGAATCTGTACCTGTTTCCATCACATGACTTTTTCTGCCTCTCACTCATGGAAGATTATGTTGGATCCACCTACATAATCCAGAGACCTTATTGTAAAGTCAGATTACTAGCAATCTTGATTCATCCGCTACCTTAATTTCTGTCTGCCATGCAAACTAACATGTCCTAGGTGGTGGATACTAGAGTGTGGGAGGCCATCATTTTTCTGTCTCTGTGGGCATTATTATATTAGTCAATGTGCCTTTTTCTTATTGGAGTTTGGGATGGGATTGAAGAAAACAAACAAAAAAAAACTGTGCAGGTAGAAATGATCTCCCCTACTACTCAGTAGATATGGAAAGTGGAATGCTTTTTATCCATTGTTTTTATGGTACCAGTCTGTACATGTAAAAGCTCAAAGAATGCAAAAGAAGAGGATACAGGAAAGCCTTCTGAAACACTGGCTTGATTATATCTTAAAAATAGAATAGTAGGGAACTTGGGATATAGTTCAGTGGATAAAGTGCTTGCTTTGAAAACATGTGGGCATGAACACCCACGAACCCCATGAAAAAGTTGGTCATAACAGTACTGGGGTTGGTAGAAGAGAGGGCAGAGTCAAAGAATCTGCAGGGCTTTCTGGTTAGCTAGCCTAGCTAAAACTGAAAACCACAGGTCAATAAAGAAACAGACCCTACATCAAACATTGTGAGAGAAGAGTGGAAAGGAAGTAAGAGCCAGAGGATGGAGAGGAATGCTATGGAATCCTGTCTTTGGGATATGACCCAGCATCTCACCCATGAGCTCACTGCTGCCATGGCTACCACTATAAAATCAAGTCACTAGGTTCAGTCATCATTCCAACAGGCAGCAGTAATTGGACTAGGTGGGTTATTAACAAAAAAAGAATGGACATAGGGATGGAGGGGACATACTGGGAATCTTTGGAGACAGTGGGAGCAGGGGCTGGGGGTTCTTGGAGGGAGTGGGAGTGAGAGTGGAAGTAGGGAGTGTATATGATCAAAATGCACTGTTCATGTGGATGAAATTGGAATAAATGAAAGATACTCTGTAGAGATAAAGAAAAGAGGCCCAACCTTGTCTCAAAACATAAGGTAGAAATCAATAGAGGAAGACACTCAGTGTTGACCTCTGGCCACGTGTGCACACATGTGTGCCGAATATACACAATTTGCATAAGTTCACATAAAATATATTTCAAGTGTACCAAGCACATCTTAATTGTACTATTAATTTGGTAAATTGTTTGGTAAAAGTGGTCAAGTCAATAAGAAAACCAACCAACTGGACTCATGAACAAATGACGTAATTTTTTAGTTTTTGGCTCACTGAATTGAAACCACACACATAATATACATAAATTATCAATTTCATACTACTTTTATATATTTGTATGTGATGGGTATATATGATTGTGTGTGTGTGTAAGTGTGTGTGTATGTGTAAATGTGTACCTATGTCACAATGTGTTTAGAGGTCAGAGGACAATCTCAAGTGTCAGTTCTTGCTTTCCACCCTGTTTCAGATAGGTTATCTTCTTCACTTCCATGAACGGTGGCAAGCTAGCTGAACTTTGAGCTTCCAGGAGTTTCTGTCTCTAGTTGTTACCTGGCTGTAGGAACACTAGGCTTACTGTCACCTGATATAGCGCCTGGCTTTTACATGGGTTCTGGGAACCTTAACTCAGGTCCTCATGCTTGTATAGTAAGCAGTTTATCTACTGAGCCATCTCTACCCCACATGTTCTGCATTCTTATTCAGTATCTTCTAAATAGATGGTACATACTGGAGTCTTGCCAGTTTGTAGCTTTTATCATTCTTTTCTTAATGAAGAAAGCCAATCCTGTCTTGGCTGGTTTTACATCAACTCGACACAGACTAGACTCATTTGGGAAGAGGGAACCTCAAGTGAGAAAGTGTCTCAACAAGATTTGCCTGCAGCCCAAGTCTGTGGTGCACTTCCTCGATAGCTGATTGATGGGGGAGGACAGCTAACTATGGAGAGCGCCACCCCAGGGCAGGTGGTCCTGAGGTGTTATAAGTCAGCATGAGAAACAGCAGTAATCGAGGACAAACCAACAGATTGTCTTAAAATGCACGAGCTAAATATGATAAGAAATGGAGTGTCCTATCTTTACAATGTTTTTTGAAATTAATTTTTATTTGATATGTGTGGATGTTTTGCTTGCTTGTGTGTCTGTGTATCATATACATGTAAGGCCCACAGAGATCAGAAGAGGGCATCAGATCTCCTGGAACTGGAGTTAACAGATGGTTAGTAGCTACCATGTGGGTGCTGGTAAAGGAACTCTGGTCCTCCAGAAGAGTGGTTGTTGCTCTTAACTGTTTTTTTTTTTTTGAGTTAACCTTTTTAAAAATATTTATTTATTACTTCAGGTTACATCTCCATCATAGTGTCCTCTTTCCACCCCTCCCAGTCCTGCCCTTCCATCCTTTACCCCCTATCCCTTCCATCCCACCCCTCTGGAGTAGAGTGTCCCTACATAACAGCCCCCACCCCAGTTCAAAACTTAAGTCCAAGTGGATCAAAGACCTTAACTTAAAGCCTGACACACTAAATCTATTAGAAGAGAAAGTGGGGAAAACCCTTGAACTTATCGGTGCAGGTGACAACTTCCTGAACAGAACACCAACAGCTCAGGACCTAAGACCAACAATCAATAAATGGGACCTCATGAAACCTAAAAGCTTCTGTAAAGCAAAAGACACTGTCATTCAAACAAAATGGCAGCCTACAGACTGGGAAAAAAATCTTCACTGACCCCACATCGGACAGAGGGCTAATATCTAAAATTTACAAGGAACTCAAGAAATTAAATGCCAAGAAACCAAATAATCCAATCAAAAAATTGGAAACAGAGCTAAACAGAGAATTCACAAAGGAGGAATCCCTAATGGCTGAGAGACATTTGAAGAAATGCTCAGCATCCTTAATCATCAGAAAAATGCAACTTAAGACAACTCTGAGATTCCATCTCACACCTGTCAGAATGACTAAGATCAAAATCTCAAATGACAGCACATGCTGGCGAGGGTGTGGAGAAAGGGGAACCCTCCTCCATTGCTGGTGGGAGTGCAGGCTTGTGCAACCAATATGGCGGTCAGTATGGCGATATCTTAGAAATCTTGGAATAGCTTTGCCTCAGGACCCAGCCATACCACTTCTGGGTATACATCCAAATGACTCCTCACAGAATCATAAGGAAGTCTCCTTATCTATGTTCATAGCAGCCTTATTTGTAATAGCTAGAAACTTAACTGTTAAGAGATCTACCCAACCCCCTTATTTTCTTTTTTAAAAAAGTGACATTTCAAGAATGGTTTTGTTACAAAGTCTACCTACTATGCAACTGCCGAAACCAGTCCTTACTGGCAATGACTAGTACCTAAAACACTAACCTCCAGGGAATCAATGAATAGATTATTTTCCCTATAGAGTCTGTCAAGGTGGATGAGGCTATGTCTTGGTTTATCTAGGTTACTGTAACAAAGTGCCACAGGCTGGAAGGCTTATTAATGATAGAGATTTACTTCTTACATTTCTTCACATTTGAAAGCCAAACTGGACTTAATGGTTGGTGGTGTTTTTCTAGATAACAGCATTTCTGCTGTAATTTTAACAAGTGGAGAAAGGATGGGGCCTGTTTGTGTTCTTTTTAATCCATGTCACCCTATTATGTGGGCTTAATAATCATGACCTAAGCACCTCCCAGAGACCCCCAAATGTGCTTATGTTGGAAATTAAATTTCATCATGCAAGTTTTTTTGTGGGGAGGGCACGTTTATTCTATTGCAGAATGACATTCTATAATAAACTTCAGAAAATTTCCAAGGTGCACAAGACCTTTAAACTAGATGGGCAGACAGCTGTAACAAATATGAGTTTTTAATAATTTAGAAGTATTTGATATGTCAGTATTAAGTGAAATTAGCTTTCCTTAGGAGATACACAGGGTTGATTACCATCAGAATGAGAAATTTTTGGGCTTCAGATACAAAAAATAGTTTATGATTTCAAAGTTTGTTCCAGTTATTAAATTCTGCTATAGGATACAGTGGCAACAGTAACTAAAACAGCTTAACTCATGTTACCAAGACCAAATGCTCTTAATTAAACAAATGTAGAAGGAACCAGAGATAAGTAACGGTTAAGCCCTCTGTTTCTCCCTGACCCATTACATACAGGAGGGAGCAGAATAACATTTTGCAAAAATACTAACTCTTTAAAACTAGAGCCTGGAGATGGAGACAGACTACTGGGCTGGTAGGATAATATCACAGCCCTGTGCCGGTGTGAATAGTGAGGTAATTCACAGCGGATCGTATTACTGCACAGCTTGTGAGTCTCATGTTATAGAAGGCTGGGCATTGCTTCTTCCTGAGGAAAAAGTCTGGCTAACAAAAATAACCTTGCATGTGCCTCAAGAGTCATCTGGTCATCCATTTTAGGATCCGCTCCAGAACATTTCCCTAATCTTGCTATTATCTGCATCTTCTGGGAACTTGTGATTATAGATGAAGGTGAACGACATAGCACAGTGAAGACTCCCAGACTTAGATGTTTCACATTTAGAGAGAAAGGAAGAAGGAAGGGAGGAAAATGAGTCCAATTTTTGAATATCTAAAAACCCAGCATTTTAATGACCTCTTACAAGACTTACGTAAACCCAACATTATTCTGGGTAGGCTTTATTTGGTTGCCCAAATTACAGATGAATAAACTAAATTTCAGAGATGTGAAGTCATCTGTAACCATGGCCAGCCAGGAGATGAGGGAGATGTTACTCACAGGTAGCCAGATCCATCCTTTGTTCACTTTCAATACTTGGCTGACTTGTGAATCAGAAGTGAGATGAATGAAAAACACAGAGTTTACCTCTGTGATGGACAAGATGATTTGTTCTTGATATAGATGATGAGGTCAAGTCAGGTCCATGTTAAATAATAATATCAATGAAATGATGTAGTTAGCAGTCTTATTAACAAGCTTATTTTCAGACAAAAAATATCAAATGAAAAAATGCTAGCTTGTTACTGGAAATACTTTATTACCACCACAGTGTGAAAACAGGGTATTACATTATGCTTCTGTGATCTTAAGTTTTAGCTTATGTTTGTTTTATTGTTTTTAATATGTTGAATCATTTATCATTTACTTACCAAGTTTTAAATAAACTCTGGTTATCTTTTCTGTCATGTCAATCAAGACAAGGTCTAGAAAACTCTAAATTCATCAATGAAACAACATAGAACCTTTGTTAGCTATGTCCCTCCCTCCCTCCCCCTCCTTTCTCCTTTCTCTCTCTATCTGTATATATGTATGTATGCGTGTAAGTAGGTATGTATATATGTGTTTATGTATAATAGCTACTGTTAATAATATGACATAGAGGCTGGAAAGTTGGCTCAGTTGTTAAGACACTCACATCTCTTCCAGAGGACCTCAGTTTGGTGTCCAGCACCTATGCCAAGCAGCTCGTCACTACCTGTAACACCAGCTTCAGAGTACCTAATACCTCTGGCATCTGAACACCTATGTTGTACATACACACATACAGAGACACATACACACAATTAATTGTGATAAATGAAATAAGAATCTTTAAGAAAGCAATTACTCTGACTTTTCCTGAGGTTAAAACAGAACCAAGCAAATAACCTGCACTTTCAGTACCTTCATTAACTCGCACAGGAATTGATGTCTTTAATACTGGCCAAGGTGCTCCGCCCTTCAGACATGGGCACTATGTGAGTGATGCTTGGTACTTCCTACTTGCCAAGGTAAGAAACTGTGTTAGATTGATTAGTTGAATCTGTGACTGGAGCCTCAGGGATATCTCAGAGCTCGAGATAGCCTTGGACACACTTTCAGGAAAGGAAAAATGATGGAGAGAGAGGAGTGCCCAGTGATTTGACAGTCTGGATTCTTTGCCAAGAGCAGTGTCTCTATGGTGATGGGGCCAGGAGCCAGGCTGGAGTAGGCTGGAACAGGTTGGACAGTGTAGGAAGTAGAGTCTGTGACTGAGTTGACTATTGTGAACATAGCAGATAACTTAAGAAAACTAACTGGGCAACTGGGAAGGTCTGTGCACCGAAGACAATGTTTTCTTTGAAGATAAAGAGTATCAGGGTAATGTGATGAACACAATTATGCTCTGGAGATGAAGAAAATGATAGCAGAAAAGAAAGGGATGCTTGGAAAATACAAAGTCATGGAGAAGACGAGAGGGGGCTAGGCCCTCTGTACAATAGCATTATATATAAAAAAATCAAAGTAAGTCACTAAGAGCAAGAGGGAATCAGGGTAAACTAGCACTGTGAGTAACATTTTCAGTTAACTCTGTCCTGCTTGATGTTGCCTTATTCCCATTATTTAGCATGATGATTGTTTCTTTATTTTTCTACTTGACTTGCCAGAGAAGCACATGTATGTTTTATCTGCATATACCTCTTAGATCATGTGTATATTAAATATATATCTTGGGTCATGTGTATATTCAATATGAGTTTAATTGAGGTATTGTCACAGAGGTCTCAAATCTTTCAAAAAGTAAATTAGAAAAAATATTACATGGTTATATGTCATAGGGTACCAAAGGCCAGTTTCTGATGAACTCATGAATAAATACAAATCAAAAGCTATTGCTGACCATGGTATAAAGGAACTTAGAACTTTGCAATGTTGTGGGGGAATCTCTAATGCATTCTGGAAATACTGAACAATGTGAACTTTGGGGAGAAACCAAAAAGTAGACCCTGAAATGTTGTAAGACTATTGTTGTCAAGGTCAAGAACAGTGAAGGTCTGGAACTTGAGCTGGCTTGATTCAAAGCAGCTGCTTCATCAGTCCTTCCTGATGAGCAGAGCCATACTGGATTTGGAAGTAGGTTAGTTACACCACGGTTTGGTTGATTTTGTTTCATTAGGAACATCATACCTTTTCTCTATGTTATGCCATTGAGCATTGGGCCATAAAGTAGGGAGAAGCAAACTTCTAGAAATGGCAGAAAGACTTCCTAAAGTTGGTGAGAAAAAGCTGCCAGCTCCCCGTTAAGGTAAGTTGTACTTTCAGAGTTAGGAATGTACATAATTCTTAAGTTGTCTAAGCCTCCCCAAAGTATAATCTGAATTGTCTTGTTTTAGTTTCTGGATTAATAAACATAGTGTTTCCTGCTCATAATGAGGATAAGGCTGAGAGAAAACAAACTGTTTTCATGGTGTCAGGCTATAGTACTAGAACACTGTTATGAAGACACTGGCAACAGAAAATTATTCTTAGAGAGTAAGAGAAGATTCCTTTGTAGGTGCGACTTTCTTCCTTGTTTAGATGAGGTGACACTTCTTTATACGGTTCACACCACAAAACAATCTCAAGAAGGGTAAACCTTGGAAACAAAAATGAAAAAACTTGATTTTTAAATTGCATTTATTTATTTCTTCAAGTTACATCTCAATCATAGTCCCTTCCCCCTCTTTCTCTTGATCCCACCCTCCTACCTTTTCCTCCCCCTCCCCCTCCTATCTGCTTTTTTTTTTTTAATTTAAGGTGTATCTTTCCCCCCCCAACAGTTCTCCATTTTGGTCCAATAAAAGGGTCTTTTTCTTATAACAATAAATACAATACAAAACAATTAGAATAATTAGGCCACAATTATGAAAATTATAAGGTATAACATGCATTCCCAATATCCAGTCCATACATATTTGGCAACTGATATTAACAATCTATTAATTATCTGTCTCAATGAGATTAAAGTTCTATACCTAAGTTTCCATCCTAACTTGCATTATCAACTTAAAAACATCTTCTTAGACCTAGACCATCATTTTAATTGCTAAACAACTTAAAATTTAACTGTGAGACTATAACTATCTAGTCTTCAAACACATCAGAGACCTGAGAAGGATAAATATATCTGAATAAACAGGAAGGTCAGGGCCAGCAGCTTCCAAAACTAAGAAATGACAGTGAACCGACTGCCTGGACAGTCCTCAATTTCTCTCAAGGCTTAAGAAGTAAATTTAATGGTAAAGCAAGCAAAACAACTTACCTAGAGCAGAATGGAGTCACTATAGGATCTCTCCCTGGAAAAATGGGTCTTGTGGGGTTGTTGGGCACTGAGCTGAACTCTTTATGAGCATCTGGGCTGGAATCCATTTGTTGTATTTTGGGCTAACATTTAGAGGGAGTGGGTTTTGTTGTATCTTATGGAATGATATGGGTGTGTGGCATTTTTAGAGGTCACCTATCTTACAGATCAGTATGGTGAGTCAAAGAAGATGAAAGTTTAGAAATTATTCTTTTAAACCTACCTAGCCAAAACACCTACACTTGCTACTACAGAGTTGTCTTAAAGATTCCAAGATACTGGACATATTAAATAATGTTTGTATTTTAAGCATTAGCTGAGTAATTTTTAAAGGCTAGCTCTATAAAACCAACCTAGTAACTAGCAGGACATAGATCCAGTCAGATGCACCTTATTTGGAGTCCTTTTTAAATTTCAGTGGTCTTAGGAATTTTTGTTTTGTTTATTTGGAAGAATTAATTTTTATTCTATTAGAAATATGCATTGATTATGTTACCTTGGAAGTATAAGAAGGTAGGGATTTTCAAATTAAACTTAATGACACTTCAAGTTCTAACACGTTTTTCTGGTATATGCACAACAGGTGATCAGTTGTTTTTATTTGACCGGAACCCATCAGTGGATGAAGACTGAGTGATCTCTATCTAGCCAAGAGTCTCTCAAATCAAAGGAGAAAACCATTGTCCTAAATAATACATGAAGATGACATTTCTTGCTGTATTAATTATCTGTATAGATATCTGTCCTGTTTTCCTCACCATGGTCACTCTTTCTGTATTTTACCTGGAGTGTGATAATATATTCATTCTTTTCCATGAGTTGGTAGTCACATTATCACTTGTGTAACATTTGTTATCACATTAGAGAAAAAAAATAAATTTCTCTGTACTCTTCTAAGCCCTTATTTGGGATGCCTGCAGCAAAATGAATTAATAAGAAAGAAGAAACAAATTTATTGACATATTTAGTCCGTATTTTTATTGGAGGGTACTTGGAAAAATTGAAATCTCAAAGAACCAGACAGAGCTCTCTGTCTTGTATGGTGCCCTCAGTAAGGAATATATATATATATTTCATGTATATATATATGAAAGTAATGCAACAAGGGGGGAAAAGCACATTGACTCTTTAGTGTGGCAAATTGAGAGAAACTGATGGAAGACAACGGCTGTTTGCTACTGCTGTCTACATAGACTCCTCGGGCTTTCTCTAGGCTGATGAGGATCTGTGAAGTCTCCTCCACAGAGCTTCTTTTTGCTTTATGAGGATAGAGGGGAAGAGTACATTTGTGTAAATTTATGCTGTACTTTTTGGAAAGTAGGGGAGAGAGGACTTCCTGATTGTTAGCTCAAAATAACACTTGTGCCAGTGCAGTATATTTTAGGGTGACATATTCTACCTCTTCATTACAGAACTTTCTTTGGAGGCTTATATATTTTCCATGAACATCCTCCTAAAAAGGAGAAGAAATTTACAGAAAGCAAGTCCATTGACGATTAATAGGTGGATTCTTGAGGGAGGAAGTAGTCTGCAGAGAAGTTAAGCTTGAAATTTCTATCTAGCACCTAGAATCCCTCATTTTCTCCATTTTCTGTTCCATCTATATGAGACTTTTCATATCACACTTGCTATATTGTCTCAGGTCTCCATTCTTCTCTTTTTTGAAGAACATGATAACATATCAAGGTTAACTAAATATTAATATTTTGAATAAAGAAATCATGAAAAGTATTTGTTAAAATAAAGTAGTAGAAGTATTTAAATGTAATTAAATCATGATCAATTAGACAATGGTTGGTTGACTAATGACAATTGATAGTCTAATTTGAAAGAATAATTTTATTGCATTGCATTTAAAAAAAAAAACAAGAGATTTAATGATTTAAGAGCATAGGAAATATCCTTATAGTTTGTATCCCATTCCAGGCAAGAAGACAATTATTACTAATACAGAATAAATCATTAACCTTATATGTTACGAGAAGGAAATAAACTGTATTAAGATAATTTTATCAAATTTTTTAACTGTACATTTTAACTTTTTGTCATGACACAACATGTATAACATACATTTTTACCATTTTATCCATTTTAAGTGCAGATTAGCAATTGTATTCAATAGTATTAAGTACATGCTCATTGATATGAGGGTAGAACTTTTCAAGAAATGATTTTTGAGATTCCTCTTTTTACCAAGTTTTATTTCAAATGCATCAATTCTTTTGTTCTGCTATTAACTGTGAAAGAATTATGACAAGGAATTAACTAACTAGTTGCTTGGCTGCTTCAGTTTGCCCCAAACTCTTACTTTTGGCAAAGGGGTGCCTATTATTTTGAAAATAAGCCAGTCAGCAAAAACGTTACTAGAAAATATGGTGCCTTCTAAATGTTTAATGAAATTTCTCCCTCTTAAAACATGTGAACAACCATCTGTTTTCCTGGTCCTTCTGGAGAGAGAGAGAAAAGAAAACATCCTTGGTTATCCCAAAAGAAGGATATTCAGTAAACTCAACACATCCCATGATCATGGTCACAGCACATCAACCTGTAGCTACATAGCCTCTTTGTTGGTTTGTTTACAAGGGCTTTGGCTTATGTTAAAACAAAAATGCTCTAGGAAGTAGCTGCTGTGTCAGAGAGAGCAAACCCTGAGAAGGGTCCAATGTTGTACATTTTATGGGTTCTTTATTACTTTATTCTCCTCAGGTTTGAAAATAGTTTTTAAAAAAAGTTGCTTTCCATGATGGAAAATTGTCAATTCATAAAGATTTATCAATAATAAAAACAATCATATCTTTAAATATTTTCTTAACTTAATTATTAATCATAAAAGATCTTTAATTTTCTTATAAACCCCTTCTTATATAAGTTCCCTTTCAGGACACTAATAGATCAACTTTCGTTTTGCTCTTATAAATACTTATTCTGAATCTCATTATTATTAAATTTTTTCCATTAAATTAAACAGTTTTTAGTAGGCACTGAAAGGTCTCAAGTGGCTTTTTTCACTTGTGAAATAAAAATATTAGAAGCTTGGGGTCTACCTCAGTGCAGAGCCCTCTCCCTGAATGCACAAGGACCTGATGTCAATCACCATGCTGAAAAAAACACTAAATTCTCAGCCTAACTACCTACTAATAGACAACCATTAGAGAAAAATGCTTTGTCTTAATACCCTACAATTACCTCTATAATGTGTTTCACCAAACATACCAGGAAATAACAGAAAACTCAACATTATTTTCAGAGTAAGTTTTGTTGGAAGGATTTTTCACATCTCCTTCAGATTTTTTTCCCAATGTTGTTTTATGTTGGGTTAAAAACAAAAAAAAAAACAAAAAAAGAAAAGAAAAGAAAAAAGAAAATCACTGCACCATGAATCTGCTGAGACCATTTGTGTTTACATCAAAAACTACACACACCCTGGGAGCCTGGTGGGGAAAACTCTTCGACTTATTAAACCATTTCCATACGAAGAGGTTGATGACTATACATAAGAACTGAAGTTTTGTTTTGTTTCTGTTTACGGCATATGAAAAAGACCCTTTGAAGGCTATTTTTACTGGGTAGAAATAAATAGGAAAATATGTGTCTGAATAACACTTAGACTGTTAAAGTGTACGTAAGCTTAGTGACAGCTGAATCACTTTCCTATGGCCAATGAAGGAAAGAACCACAAACCGGGTGGATTAACACAACAAATCATTATATTCTTTCATGGATTTAGAACCCACAAGTCTGAACTTAGTATTAACCGCAGAAATTCAGCTATCAGGAAAGCAAATGACCCCTGACTCTGGCAAACACAGTTGCTTTGTCTCCTGCTTTCTGGTGGGCTGTCAGCATTCCCTGGCTTACAGCCTCTCCACTCTGCCTCTGTGGTCATTGCTGTCCCTTCTGCATGGACTCATTTCCTCTCCGCCTGTCTCTAATGAGGGCATTGTCACTGCATTTGTGTCTTATCAAAATTATCTAAGACAGTCTCTAATCTCGAGATCCTTAATGTGAGCACCCCTGCTGATATACCTCTCCTCAAATAACACAGCATGTGCAGGTTACAGGGATGAAGACCTCACATCTTTCCAGGTTCTTATTTGGGGATTTATAATGACTTAAAAAATGAAACTCACTGTTCTCATCGCAGTCCTCTTTTTCTGCCACTCCAAAACAATGTTTCTTAGACAATTTGGGAATTAGCTTATTTCAAAAGGATGGGGTATGTTGCATAGCCAGAGGCTGATAACATTTATAATAACCATAAGAATCGTGAATTATCTCTACCTTGTTAGCCAGTATCTCATCTCTCCAATAAGTTTTGAACACATGGTCTATGTGCTATACAATATCTTATGTAG
Source organism: Lophiomys imhausi (assembly GCA_907164525.1). NCBI lineage: Eukaryota > Metazoa > Chordata > Mammalia > Rodentia > Muridae > Lophiomys > Lophiomys imhausi. The sequence continues at coordinate 448,984 of CAJQZJ010032991.1, read as the reverse complement.
CCTAGAATTATCCTGGTAGAGTAGAATTATCCTGATAATAGCATTTTATACACTCCCAGCCTTTGTTAAACAATACTTCCATCATGTATTATATTTTTGACTCAGAAAATGTCATGACCACATAGAAAGCCTGAGACAGAGGCAGCCTTTTTAGCCATATCTGTTCAAGATCATAATGCCATTTCATTTTTTTCCCAAGTTATTTTCTTATCTCTCATCTCACTTTTATTTTGCCCTTTGCGAAAGGAAATAAGGAGATAATCGATGGGTAAGCTTCAAGGAGAGCCGTGGTATCAAGTGTGTTTCGTAGCATCACATTATTACAACATTTTAATGCTACAGTGGCCTGATTCTTGTAATAAGGCATCAATGTAGCAGAAATAAGATCTATCATACTAAAGTTTCATCTCCATGGTTTCACTTAGAGGATGGCTTCTACCTTCAAATGGTATAGCTTTTTTTTTATTCTTATTAATAGTCTCTTTCAGCATCACAGACCACAGAATATACTGCTTGAGTGTGAAGACAGCTTCACAAACACATGAAGAATGGTGCCATCAGACATGCAGTGTAATGTATGAGATTTAATTTCACTCCTACATGGTATGGTTAAAAGGTCACGGTTTGTTTTAGTTTTGTGAATATTACAAAGGAAAAGGTCATGCTTGGGAGCCAATTTTAGATTAATGTCCAAGAGTCAGGAGGCTAACATGCTCCATGTTTCAGTCCGTTATGTGTTGCTAGCAGAGAGTATCTGAGATGAGTAATTTGTAAAGAACAGAAGTGTATTTGTCACAGTCCTAGAAGCTGCAATGTCAGAGCAGAGACACTAGCAGGCTTGGTCCCTGTCTGTCTGCCTCTAAGATGACATTAGCGCTCCAGGGGAAAAAACAAATATTCCTTACCGGGCAGTGGCATGGGAGACAGTGAACAGACTCTTGCAAGTCCTTTATAATGATGAGGAAGGGTGGATCCCTGGAGGCTTAAATCTCCCCTGAGCATATCTCTATAACTTTTGCAGTGGGATTAAACTAAATTTCTATCAGTTGAATGTTGGAGGATGCACCTAACCACAGCATGTATAAAGCCTGCTCATTCACTGTACTGGGTATGGATTACATAGTGTATGATATTTGATAAACATGAATCCCATTGACACCATACACAAGTTTTATTGCCTTGGAAAGTTAGCTTCACCCAGAAGAATCTGTTATTTCTCAGTTACTAAAAAGAGGTCTGGAGATGGAAACTGTCACATAATCTTGGAGGTGAAAGTAGATAAGTGTACTGAGGATGCACATTCTCAATGCTCAGTGCATATGAATTACTGATTTTCAGATTTCAGAATTACATATACAACAGGAAAGCCAGTTGCATGTTTGACGTTCTGAAAGATACACACCCCTTCACATTTGCAAACCAGTCACATTCCACGAGCAAATAACATTTTTTTTTTTCCATCAGTGTGGTTGGGATGTTCTAGATTCCCTCCCTTAATCTTCATTGTCTCTCGGAACCTGGTTCTTGAAGTTCAAGTCCAGAAGCTATAGTTTAATCCTTGATCCCTAAGCAAGATCGTATTTTCCCTTTTCTAGGAATAACCAACACCCTCAAAGAAAATGTCCTAACCCAGACGAGGTGGCCTGGTGTGGTCCACAACAGTTGTGACACAGGAGACATTATGAGAAGGAGGCTGAATAAAGCTGTCATGCAATTGCCATTGTTTCAGGTCTCTTAAAATCTTTGCCTTTTGGATGGATATAATTTCCATTATCAACAAAACTCTTCATTGTTTCTTATTGTGCATATATCTATATTAAGGTTGTATTTTTTCTTTTCTCGGTAAAGCAATCCCAAAAGTTTATTTTATAAGGCGGGGACTAGCAAGTGACAGAAATTGGGAAAAGTTACCTACTGAACTCTGCTCTCAGTGTTCAGGATTGTGGGTTAGTTGGAGGATTTTTGTTTTTCTGACTTTTCTCACAGTCCCCTTCTTTCAAGACACTTTTGGTACCTGTTTGCCTTTCCACAGATTATACTTCTTAAGACACCAAGTTGCATACTCTTTTATGTTGTTCTCTGTTCATCTCTTTCTTCTTCCATTCAACACATGTTTATTAAGTATTCCCTATAGCTAAATGATGTGCTAGACAGTGGTATAAAGCAACAAAGAATACAGAATTATATCTTTTCAGTTGCAATCTTTTTTATAGTGAAAAGGATGGTGGGAGGCCTTTATATATTTTTATCTTTGTTCTGTTACCTTTGACCATTTCTGCACCGAGATGTGAGGCAACGAGGAAGAAGGGCATAGGTACTTTCTTAGCCTCTGACATACTTTAAGATACAATTTTTTTTTATCTTGAATATGTATTAGTTGTCATCTGTCAAATATTAATTACTGATGGTTATAATAGTGATGCAAGTTAGTATGAAAGCTAAGTCAGTTATAGAACTTTAAATTCACAGAGATGGTTAGATGGTAGAATGTTAAAGTCAGGGGCCAATTATGTATGAACTGGACATTGGGAAGGTATACTGGGCCATTTAACACTCATAAATGTGGCATATTTATTTCTGTTGTTTTGTATAGTATTTACTGTTATTAGAGAAGGAACCATTAGTTGGACTGAAAGGGGAAGCTGTTGGGGGGAAGAGGGTGGAAGGGTGGGACAGGAAGAGGAAATTGGGAAGGGTTTGTGACTGAGATGTAACTTGAAGAAAAAAAATAAAGTATTTAATAAAAATAAATAAATAAATCTTAAAAAAAATTAATTACTGTTCTTTGAAACATCCCTGGTGCTGAGAGAAAAGATAAATAGAATTGTCAATTCCACAGAGCAGTGTGAAAAAAGAGAACCACCAGGAACCAAAAATTCATAAATGCATTTATTATAATTAGAATTTGAATTCAGCATGCAAAAAACAAAAGGTGTCCCACCAGGATTCTGTAAACTCAAAATAAAAAAAGAAGAGGGGGATTTAGGATTAGTTTTGTCTTCTCAGACTCTTAAAGGAGAATACAAACAATAAGTGGCACAAGGCGAAGGAGAAGGAAAAAAAAATCCATGAACATGGCTTCAGGGTAAGATCTTATTTACAGACAGCAAGAAGCTAGCAATTACTTGCAACATATTAGTGTTGCAACAGCACCTGTGGAGGAATTCTGGAAGTCTGGGCAACTAGTTTGTGTTTTCATCCGATTGATACCATTGTCTAATGATCATTTGTGCTCCCCACTTCAGCTCCTGGAGGAATGGTCTTGTCTTCCTCTGGCTTTGCCTATGCTACAGAACTCAGGGCATGCAGTAACAAAATTCTAATTAACTTGAAACGCAGTTGTTTTTAAATGAGGGTAGAACCTATGAAGATGGCCAAGGGGGTAATTATCACTTCATTTACCAGTTGGCAAATATTTACTGATAATGACTGTGAGACAAGAAATACAGAAGGTGTTGGGGGTATGAAGTCAAATGAGCAAGATGCACGGCTTGGAGGTACCCACAGTTTGGATGTGACAGATATGTATGCCAGTCGTAGAACAACTTAGGGATGTGAAAATGTGTCTACCTATAAAGCACTCTCCGGTCTGGAGCAATAGTGGACCAGAGTTTTCAAAATAAATGGAAGAGAACAGTATAAGGCATGGTGGTGTTTGGTTCATATATAGAAAGATTTTTCTCGGTGCACAGCAAGACAAATCAAAGAGAATAGTTATGCAAAGTCACAGAGGGACAAAAGAAGCTGGCTTGTGGAGAAACAGAAGAAACTGGGTCCAGATGTAATTCTCTATGCAGTGGTGACCAGTGGAGGTAGATGCAGACCAGTGGTATCATTTATAGGTACCATAAGTTATCTTTGAGAATGACCTTGTCACGTTTAACAGCACCATCTACCAGGAGATGGCTGGGTTTGTCTGATACAGACAAGGGTCAAGCTGATGGAGGTAGGGTGAAGGGGATCTAGGATTTTATAATGTACATTTGCAAGAGTGTGGTGAGTAATGAGATTGTAGAAGGAAAGCTGAAGGCTTTTTGGATGGCATGTATGCTGTTTAAGTGGAAATACATCTGATTAACATTGGTATTAACTGGATTTATTTCCTAATGAAAATATGTTAACATAATAACAAGTTTGTAGAAAAAATGGCTAATGAAATTATTACTTAGTATTTATATTATATTTAATTGTTTGGTGGCTGTTAATTCTTAACCTGCCATTATAAATGAATACACACAGACACCGGATGGATTTTAACAAGACTTGGCCTGAATTGTGCAATCCTAGCCCATTTAAGCTAGCTCGTAATTCTATTACCCAAATATGACCCCATATATACATACGTCCCCTTGGACTGTTATTCTCCACACTCTGTTGATGTTCCAGGCCACATAAAATGATCTTCTTTTCTGTAACCCATGGTGTGTGTCCCCCTCGCCTGGTCCTGGCTTCTTGGAGCTTCTTCTTCCCAAGATGCTCTCTGTCTCTGAAACCCACCCACCTTAATCCTGCCTACCTCTGTCTTTGCTCAATCTTGAGGCTTCAACATTTATTTAACCAATCAGAGACAATGTAAGTAACAGACAGCCAGCAGGATCAATTAATTGACATTTAGAATGATTAACAACACCCCATCACAAGTTATTTACTATCTGCTTGTTTTTCATATGGGGTAGGCACATAAAACACCATTGAGACAGTACTTTCTATCAGGCATGGGGCTTAAAACTAAAGACTTATTTTTAAAAAATCATTTTGGTGATTCTGCTGTGATATATAATTTAGGGCCCCCTTTTTACAGAGGAGGATGCCCAGGCTCTGAGCAATTCAATTTGCATGTCATCTGCTGAACTTCAAGTGGATTTTTATTAGTAAGACAAATTTGGACATTTTTAATTGTAAACCTTTTTTTTCCCCCATTAGCATATTCCTCCTCTGTATGTCAAAAGTTTTTGGATTCTATTTTCAGGATTTTGAAAGGCGAATAACAGTCCAAAGGGACGTATGTATATATGGGTTCATATTTGGGTAATAGATTTATGAGCTAGCTTAGATGGGCTAGGATTGCACAACTCAGGCTAAGGCTTGTTAAAATCCATGCGGAGTCTGTGTGTTCATTTATAATGGAGGGTTAAGAATTAACAGCCACCAAACAAGTAAATATAATATAAATAGTAAGTAATAATTTAATTAGCCACTTTTTCTACAAATTTGTTATTATGTTAACATTTCTAGCCACTAGAAAGCAGCAGCTTGTTGAAAAACCTGTGGACTGCTTTAATTTACATTTGATTCTTGTGTGTTCTTAATTGTCCATAGAAGAGTAAGCACATTCTCTCTGTCCCACACAGGGCTTCAGGGGTCCATGGATATTTGGATGGATTTGAAGACTTTGTTGACACAATCCTTTCATATTTGCCTATAATGTGTTCTGGAGCTAGAAGTCATAGTGCCTGAGTTATAACCAATTGTCTTCAATTATCTAAGGACAAAGTACTTTGTAGTTTAGTCCACACTTGTTCCTCTAGCCACATTCCTACCCATATCAGGTCACATAGAGCTCCCAGAGATGACCATTTTGTTATTATTTGATGCCTTGGCACATACAAGCTGGAAGGTACAAACTACCTCTCAGGCCTCAGCTGCCTCTTTGTCTGGATCAGCAATTGGCAAACTTGTCATGTGAAGGGCCACAGAGTCACTGTTGTTGGTCTTGAGGTCCAAACTTGTAATATTTCTCACCCTGAAAGCAGATACAGATGTTATATCCAGAAGCTGTTGTCCTGCGTCTCAGGAAAACTAATTACAGAGACAAATAATAGGCTACATGGGATGTGTAGGTTCCATCTGCCAACATGCTTTCTGGAAAGTCTCCCAGAAGTCCACATCTTAGTGGAGACTTTTTCTACTTGTTAACCTGGAATGAGCAATCTCTATCCAGGAAACAGTGCTGATCTTCCACACCTGTGTCTGAGCACTCTGAGAACAGGGATTTTTTTTCCACCTTAATATTTTATTTTTTTTTCAAGCATAGGGAAGGCTCATTAAAGTTTCTTGAGTGGATGGATGAATTTCATTAGCACAACACTGTGCCCTGGTTGTGTGATTCAATTGTTCTTTGCAAAATCTGTTTTAAACTGATAAGATTAGTGGAAGTTCATACCAAGGCTAGGCCTCTCTGCCTCAAAGATAACAGGACATAGGCACATACAGCTCTTTTAAGTTTGATTTAAACTAATTATTTTCTTTAGCATGGAATACAACTTTTTTTTGGTTACCTCATATCCAAGAAAAAGACTACATTTTGTTTGGTATAAAGAGACAGAAAAGAAAAGCATAAAGAGCAAGCAACGTTGCCATCATGTAATTACTGAAAGATATTTTTTTCTCATTTTTACAGAGCAAATTTTACGACCCATTCTTGACTTTTTATTTGGATATATATTTAGCACAGAATACAGGTTATATCACATGACACACCTGAAGTCTGGTGTTCTAGGTAGTTATTTCTGGGTAGGCACTACCTCTGGGGAGCACAGGGTTTGTCTGTTGACCCCCCACTTTGTTCCTAGTACCTTGATCATGTTCCCAGTCTTGTGCTGGGCAGCAACATGAACCACCACCTATGCTGTTCTTCATTGGTTCTCTAGATAATGGTTTTATGTAGCTTCCTTTCGTCCCAACTTACAGGTATACTGCCTTAGTTCAAACACTCTTCTAATTTTGTTGCTTCCTTATTTTTCCCTATAAAATGCTCTTATGAATATTCTTTTGATTTTAATTTTCTTAAAAACTGTATTCTTTTTTTTTTAAAGAGGATTCGTGTATTTTCCTTTATGTATACGGGTATTTTATCTGAATGCTATGCTTAACATATGTTTGCAGTGCCCTTGGAGACCCAAAGAGGGCATTGTATTTTCTGGAACTGGAATTACACTCAGCAGCCATGTGGGTCCTGGGAATGGAACCCAGGCACTTCGAGTGAGCAACCAGCCCCCCACTGGAACATTCTTGAACACAGATCTTCCAGCAAATGTTAGATTTAAGTTTTAGAGATATGCACATGGCTTATCTAGAATACTGAAGGCAAATTATATTGCCAATATTGTTTACTTTTTAAAAATTTAAATTTTTTGGATGAATTTTGTTTTTTAATAGTTTCATGCATTTATATAATTTATTCTGATTAGCCTTCTCCACCCTCCCTTAATTGTTTCTTTAATCCTTATTAAGTCCCTCCTTTCACTATCCCTACCAGTGCCTTTCCAAGATGACTTTTGGTTTGTTCCTGACTGACTTAGTTTCACCAGGGCTATCTATCTGTGTGGCCATTGAATTGTAAATATCTATTAGAGCCTGCTAGGGTCACTAATGGGTACACAACTGAGGGCTATTATCTCTCTTCTACCCAATCCATCAGTAGTCAAGCTTGGTTAGAAAAGGGACTCAGGGGACCCTAGCGCTTTCTACTGAACTATGTGCTACTGATGGATAACAATATTCTTTAAAGTGATTTATTGATTCAAAATACTCCCAGCTCCCTGATTCCCTCATTGTGTGATAAACTTGTGGAAGAATTAGTGCATGCACTCTTTACCTATGAAGAGAAGCTTTAGAAGTTGTTCCTTGCTTCTGTAAATTTGCTGACAAAGGTAGAGGTGGTAGCAAACTGGACTTTTTACTATCACACTAAAGGCTTTTCCCTGACACTCCTCTAGCTATAGTAAAATAAGTTAATTATCTACATCTGTGTCTAAAGGAGAAATATTTGAAAGCTACAGGATGGTAACAGGTAAATTAAATTGAAGCTATGTCAACCTTATTCTAGAGCAAAGGAATCAGATTATCAATGCTTGTAATTAGTCTGTTGCTACAACAGAACACTTGGTAATAGCTTAAAAATAAGGTTTGTTTGGCACACATATTGGGAGCCTTGAAATAAAAGAAAATGGGTTCTGCGTTCAGCCTTAGATAAGAACACCAGGACAGATGGCATCACAGTGGTGGAAGTATGTGTGAAGAGATGGCATAGTGAGACAGAAGTAAGAGGAGTTCAGGGACCACACCTGCTTTAGCGGTAACACATTGCTATTGACAGAACGAATAAGACTTTCACAGGAACTTCCTTCATCCTTTTGAGTGGTATGTCCTCAATGACCTTAGCACAGTTTTCTCAGTTCTTTCCTTCTTTTTTTTTGTTTTTTTTGTTTTTTTACTTTTCAAAGATTAATTAATTTTATTTTATATGTATGGATTTTTGCATGTGCAAGCCTCGTGCCTACAGAGGCTAGAAGACAATTTCAGACTCTCCCTAGAGCTGGAGTTATAGACAGTTGTGAGCTGCCATGTGTGTGCTGGGAACTGAACCCTGGTCCTCTGGAAGAGCAGCCAGTGCTCTTAACTTCATTGCCATCTCTCCAGCCCTCAATACAATTTTTACAACTGTATTATAAAGAGGGAGCATAATTATTTTAATTTGGTTTTCTGTGGCTGTGATAAAATTCTATGACCAAAAACAAATTGGGGAGGAAAGGGTTTATCTGGCTTACACTTCTAGGTCACAGTCCATCACTGAGGGGAGTCACAATAGGAACTGAGGCAGAACCTATGGAGGAGTGCTGCTTCCTGGTTTTCTCTCTAATTTACTTGGATAGCTTTTCTTATCTTTAAAAAATATGTTTATTAATTCCTTGAGAATTTTATATGATATATTTTAATCATATTTATCCCAATTCTCCTTAACTCTTCGGGGATCTACCCTACTTCCCTGTCCTAACGCCAGCTTCATGTCCTATTATTATTATTTACTACATAATCCATTTATTTCTATCCATATACTTCTGTGTATTGGGGCCATCCACTTAAGTGTGGTTGATTTACCAGGAACCACAGCCTTAAAAAAAAAAAAAAAAAAAAACCCAAGGGCCGGGCAGTGGTGGCGCACGCCTTTAATCCCAGCACTTGGGAGGCAGTCTACCACCTTGACATCCATCCTGAATCATAAAATTATTTGATTTCAAAGAGACGTTCTTTCCTTTGAGATGAAAATGAAAATTACATATTAATTGTGATTGTATTTAGATATTTAAAAAGGTAGATTTTTGGAATAATACTAGAGAACATATGCTTTGTAAGCAAAATCTGTGGCTCCCTGGCCAATACCTTCCAGATAAAGACTCTGCTGTGCTGACTTATAAAAGAATCTAAAAGAAGCTCTGGATGATTGTTGGCTACATGGAAATGTGTTTCATTGTCAGGAAGCCGTGTTTTTATCCTGATGGGTGAATGTGCTCTTTTGTGTATGTGTGTTTATGTATAGGTTTGTTTGTGTGAGAGAATTTATATGTGTGCATGCTTGTGTTGGGGGGAGCTAATATGTGTCCATGTGTGCCTGTCAGGCCCGTGGAGGACAAAGGAGAACCTTAGGTGTCATTTCTCAGGGGTCTCATCTGCTTTACTTTCCAACTGGGATAGGATGGTAGGCCAGTGAGACCCAAGAATCTGCCTTCTCAGGAGTGGCATCCCAAGCATGTACTACCATGCGTAGACTGTTTTTGAAAATAGTTTACCATGGATTGGACTCCTGATGCTCTTATTGCCTGACCTATTTTCTCATCTCCAAATGGAGTATTTTTACTTAATTATTTTTTCCACTATATTATTTTTACTATATAAAGTCTCTATGTTACAAATACTTTTTGTTAATGCTTCATACATTATTATACTTACAAACATAAGTGCTATCTCCCACACTCAGCAAGCCTATGCATGGTTTCCCTCAGTTCTATAGGAGGTTTTTTGTTGTTGTTGTTGTTGTTGTTGTTACTGTTCTACTGCTGTGAAGAGACACCTTGAACAGTGTAACTTATAGGAAAAATCATTTAATTGGTGGTTTGCTTACAGTGTCAGAGGGTTGGGCGTTATCATTATCATGGGGGATACTATGGCAGCGTACAAACAGGAATGATGCTGGGGAAACAGCTGCAGGAATCGAGCTGAGAAAGACACAATGGGCCTGGCATGGGCTTTTGGAAACTCAAAACCCACTCCCAGTGACACACTTCCTCCAGCAACACCATACCTCCTAATTCTTTCTGAATAGTTCCACTAACTGGGGGCCAAGCATAAAAATATTTGAGTCATTCAACAGAGCTGAACTCAGTGGACAAATTTGCCTGTCACCTATCTGCTTAAGTCCCTCTTATGGTCTCATGTTTTGTTTTTATTTTTTCAAATCAAATTGAAATTAAGTATAATTTCCCGATGTGTCTTCAAAGCAGTGCTCTCACTTCTATTAACTCTTTTGTCCCTTCATACTTTTCCTATTTAGCTTTCCTAGGTATTTTTCTTGAACATTGTTATTGCTTGATTTGTCCCCGTTCTTCCTCGTACAGTCCCAAATTCATGTCTATTGGGAATTTCCAGTTGCTGGCTGATCAAATTCAAATTAGTTCTATCACTTATTCTTCACAGTAAACCTTCTTGTCATAGATGAAACAGGGACATTTCCCCTCCGGCTTTGTGTTGTCCAAAGAATGCAGGATGTTTTCTGTTCTTTCCTTTGCTTCAAGTCTGCCCCTCTTTCTCACTCCTTCCCTCTAGCCCCACCCTGCCTCACTTTACTTACACACATGATACAATTTTACTTTTCTTTTTATTTATCAATTTGACAAGAAACTAGTGGAAAACAAACTGCAGGCCACTTTTAATTTATATGGAGCTGGTCCAACACAGCTCCGTGTAGCTCCGAAGACCTTTTGATCATGATGTTAAAGAATGAGCTCAGCCTGAGTGTCCAATCAGCATTTCGATGTCTATTCAGAATCTTGCAGTAAGCTTTCATTAATCTGTTTATGGCTAGAAAATTCATGAAGAAAAATAGTTAATGACATTTGATTCTTTACTTTGGGACCAATGTTTCCTGATGAAACCCCATAGCTGTTATAGACAGTGACCTACACTGACAGACATCATAGGTCAGCCCAGCGTGGGGGTGCTTTGTTTATAAGAATTCTTTCCTGACAAAGTCAAAAGTAATATCTGACTTTTCCTATACACTCTATTCTCAGCCATACACACAGGTCTTTAAATTTCCCATTTTCCAAGATGCTTCAGGATCCCACAGTTTTTTGCAAAAGACAAAGCAATTATAACTGAAGCTGCTAGATACTTTCATAGGAAACCTTATAATTAAATGCCAGGTTGGATCCAAGGGATGGACATATAGATGAGGGATGTGCTGACATGTTTGTGGAAAGGGTCATTGAGACGATGGATTTGGGTAGGAACCCTGCAGGAGAATGGGAAAGGTCTGCATCTTGGCAGATTTTCTGTTGGCCTAGGGTACCATAGCTCTTCAGTCAGAGAGGTGTGTGGTTCTTGCAGGAGGGATAGCAGGCCCAGCCTTTGGTTACTAAGTGACATCAGTACCCTCCCAGGCAGCGTTATGCCAACCCCATGTAGCCTGGCCAACTCTTGTCCTGTCAGAGTTGTGAGCTGCTGCTGGCATTTGCCAGCCTCCCTGAGCTGTCTTTATTTTCCCAGGCAGGGCTCATGATTCCAAATGGGAGGAGGTGAAGAATTTGATGCTGAAACCTTTTGTGGAGAGAACAGTAACTTGAGGGCTTACAAAGGATAAGCCTTTGATTTTTCTCTTAAAATTCTTTCTAAATCTTAGGAGAAATATTTCTATGAGAAAAGTTCAATGACATAATCAGATTCTATGTTATTAAAAAGACTGAGGTATAGGACGATGGTGTAGGTGCCAACAAACGAAACAAGAATTGATGAGTCTTCGAAAGAAATCTGAGAGTGGGCTATTTGGGGCTGATTTGTATGTCCATAAAAGGAAATATCTTTGTAATTATGTTGGAGCTTTGTCATGTCTGTGTGTCTTTATAAACTATGCCTAATATTTACCCAGTGTATGACTTTATGAACATTTTAAAAATGGCAAGTATTTTGAAATTAAAAATTATCTCAGTAATGAATCAGTCTTTTAAATGTCTTCATGGCTCTAGTTATACTACATGGAATTATTTTATACTATTTAGTTTCCTGGCTATTTACATTTAAAATTGTGAAGGTATTTTACATATATACTGTAGTTATATTTATTGTGCATTGAAAACCAAATATTTTACATAAAAGGAAAGTGGAGTCCATTGAAACTCATTTATCAGCTGTGAGAAAGCTTATGTTCAGTGATCTCTGGTGTCTTGACTTCCTTGTTTTTCAGTAGTTGTTTATAATATCTTAAATTTCTACCTGTATTTAAAGATTTAAGGAAATCAGTGGGTCTATTGTCAGGAAAAGGTGTATGTGTGTAGGCACAGAAAACTTTTTCAGAATTACAAAACAGGGCTCAGGATCCCTGTGCACTCTACTTTGAATCCTTTAGAGGAATCTGGATCCTGGACTGTAAATTCATGGATTTTAGCATAGATATTCTTTCATGTGTGAGAAACAAGAATTAACTGTAGTGTTGAGACATCTGTCATATGTTGGTCTCTATGGAATGTAACCATCTGAGCTTGCTGTAGTATATATACTGTTGCCAACTCATCAACATCCAAGGCCACTGTCCCAGAATCATGTTAGTGATGGAGTTGTTATGTAGAGTTGGAAACTAAATGACAAGGATCTTCCAGATCATGAGAATGAACAGAGCTGTGCAGCCCATACTTTCAGCATCTACAGCTAAGTCTCTCTTCTTGTGGACATGGTTGGCTTGATGCACAATTGAAAGGGATTTAGATTTACATTAGGAACTCAACTCTTTTCCTTCAAGTATTTTCACATTTCTGTTTGGTACTCAACCTCAATTGTTTTACCAAACCCTCCTGGAGACATTGTGACATAGAACTGCAGAGTTTCCCTGTCTTTTGCAGTCCTCACATTATTTTATTTTGTTTTATTTTATTTTATTTTTTCCAGCTCAGGTCAGATACTGCTCTGTGCCATAAGAATAAAGATTGTTATTGTTCTCTTAGCATACAAAGAATTTCACCTCTATGTAGTCAGGCTTTGCTGCTTTGTGGATTCTTTTTCCCACCCCACCCCCACTTCACCCCATAAGACTAGATAGGAAAGAAAGAAGGATAGAGGGAGGGAGGGAGGGAGAGAAGGAGGGAGGGAGGAGAGGGAGGAGAGAGAAAGAGAGAGATCCTTGAATCTAATTTCATTCTTTTTATTTTTTCTTTGAGCACGACTACTAACAAACTACAAACAACCCCCTTGAATGACCAACAACCACCAACACTACCTCTAGCATTTATATACCCTCTGAAAATTCCAAATGTCACACATTTGCAGAAACTGTCTGCAGCTGACAAAACCATACCTCTGCTAGAACATGAAGCAGATTATAGTCAGCTGATCTTTAACAGTCCAAAGCAGTCCCACATCGGACACCTGGGATTAAAATGAAAACATAAAAATATGTGTTCTTAAAGAAACCAAAATTCCAGAATTCTCACTACACCTCTATATGCTGTTCCAAATCTGTGGGCTCATGCTGAGAAGGGATCCCACTTATACTTCACTTCTGTGAGAGCCCCTGGCTGTCTGAGTGCTGCAGACACCTTACCAGATCTAAAAGTCAATTCACCTTTCTCACTTCCTTACTTCTTACCTTACTTCAGTCTCCTGGATTCTGTACTGCCCAGCTGTCTTTGACACATTCATCTCCATGGTCAATTAAAAGCACATACAGATTTTTCTTAGAAAATATATATTTGGTTATTTATTTCTCTTTTTAAATTTGTAATGTTCCAGGTCAATTATCCTACCAGATAATCTTCTACAGTAGTATTTAGTTCACACTAAACATGTACTCCAAGATGTTTAATTATTTTCCCATTTTCTAGAGATGAAATCAGCTGAGTAACTTTCAGCTAACATTCTACTTTTGTGTGCACAAGTGTGAGTGTGTGTATGTGTGTGTGTGTGTGTGTGTGTGTGTGTGTGTGTGTGTGTGTGTGTAGGCACATATATTCCAGGGATATATTCCATGTATATCAGAGGAACTCAGGAGTTAATTCTCTCCTGAACATTGTGGTATGAGGGCATTGAACTGTGGTCACAAGGCTCACCAGAAAGTGCCTCTACCACTGAGCCATATTCCTAGTCTCAACTAACACACCTTAAATTCCCATCTCCCCTCTGTATAGTGTACAAATGTAATTTAGACACAATCTGTTAAGAGACTTACAGCACAGCAAGAAAACCCGGATACACACGGTAGCTGTAGTGTGGATAGAGGTGCTGCATCTTGGGAAGTGTACAGAAAGTTCTATTGAATTGGGGACGAGACATGGTAATTCTTTTTTGCTTAAGGTACATGGAAAGATGATTGTTAGAGATATAATTTAAAGTCACCCCTCAAAGAAATAGAATTTGGACAATGAGCAAAATGGACACCAGGCTTTACAAGCCAAGAGGCTGTGGCAAACAAGAGCCGATCCAGAACCATGGAACATCTGAGAAACATTAATTGTCTATTTCATATTTGTTAGTCTTATACGATGGACTTTTCCACTTCAGCTCCCATCTACACTGGTCTGAGCTTTCTTGTCTGATGATGACTTAGTCTACCTTTCTCCTTTCATTTCCTTTGCTTTCCTTTAAAGTAGACTCAATTTCTACTCTAATCAGAGTTTTGTATGTTATCAATTCAAAAGATTTGTTTTAAGTTGTTCAATATTGGCTTCTTAGTTACACACTCCAGTTTACCGCAGCCTCTGTAACTTTAGGAGCTATGCTCTTTTCAGTAGTTCCTTTTCTTTTTCCTTGCCACCTGAGTCTTGCTAACTATGTGTCCTGCTGCATTGCATTTTAATGCACGCCTGCACACAGCTCTTGCCCATAGCAATGACCTCTGTGGTCACGCGCTTCTCTTTTCTCACATCACATTATTTGATGCCTTTCTGTTGGAAAATTTGCACCACTTGAAAATATCTCTGTATGGATTTTAACATGTTTCTTAAATGTTTAATGAATTTCACCTTGTCTCTTTAGCAAGGAGAAGGATCTAGTAAAGTTTAATGTTCTTCCATTGCCCATAGGAATGTTTTACATTCATTATGAGTACAACTTTAGGCCAGATTATAAGAAAGTACTACTTTTGTTTGCCTAAATAATATTATTTGCCTAAATAATATCAGCTATCTCAAATGGTTCAACACAATAATAAAATTTGATTTCATAATTGTAAAAACTATTAGACTTCTTGAGAATGGATTTATTTCACCTTCTTAGTATTCTTCAGAGAAGTTCCAATACTGCTTAATAAATCTTGGTCCTTCCATCTTTACATTAAAATTTTTAAAAAAGTATATACTTATCACCATGTACAAAACTTAAGTCCAAGTGGATCAAAGACCTTAACATAAGGCTGGTCACACTAAATCTACTATAAGAAAAAGTGGGAAAAAAACCTCAAATTCATTGGCACTGGTGACAACTTCCTGAACAGGACATCAACAGCTCAGTACCTGAGACCAACAGTCAATAAATGGGACCTCATGAAACTGAAAAGCTTCTGTAAGGCAAAAGACACTGTCATTCGAACAAAATGGCAGCCTACAGACTGGGAGAAAATCTTCACCAACCCCATATCTGACAGAGGGCTAATATCCAAAATCTACAAAGAACTCAAGAAATTAAAGGCCAAGAAACCAAATAATCCAATAAAAAAATGGGGGATGGAGCTAAATAGAGAATTCACAAAGGAGGAATCCCTAATGGCTGAGAGACACTTGAAGAAATGCTCAACATCCTTAATCATCAGAGAAATGCAACCAAGAGGACTCTGAGATTCCATCTCACACCTGTCAGAATGGCTAAGATAAAGAGCTCAAATGACAGCACATGCTGGCGAGGGTGTGGAGAAAGGGGAACCTTACTCCATTGCTGGTGGGAGTGCAGGCTTATGCAATCACTATGGAGGTCAGTCTGGCGATATCTTAGAAAACTTGGAATAGCTTTGCCTCAGGACCCAGTCATACCACTTCTGGGTATACATCCAAATGACTCCTCATGGAATCATAAGGAAGTTTCCTCATCTATGTTCATAGCAGCTTTATTAGTAATAGCTAGAAACTGGAAACAACCCAGATGTCCCTCAACTGAAGAATGGATTAAAAAACTGTGGTACATCTACACAATGGAATATTACTCAGCTATCAGAAACAATGAAATTATGCAATTTTCAGCCAAATGGATGGAACTAGAGAAGTTCATCCTGAGTGAGCTAACCCAGACTCAGAAGGATGCACATGGCATCTATTCACTTATAATAGGATTTTAGCCATGTAGTACTGGATAACTATACTACAACCAATGCACCAAAGGGAACATGGACATAGACTTTTTATTTTTTTGTTTGTTTGTTTGTTGGTTGGTTTGTTTTTTAGTTTTCCCTCCCTGGAAATGAGACACTTTTCACTGGTGGTACTGCCTTCTAGGCCCCCAGTGTATGAGGAGGCTCTTGGCCCTCATATGTCTTCTGAACTGGGGCGAGGGACTGTTATATAGCGACACTCCACTCCAGAGGAGCAGGATGGAAGGGTTAGGGGTAGAGAGTGGGAGGGCGGGGCTGGGAAGGGGGAAAAGAGGACAATACGATGGAGATGTAACATGAAGCAACAAATAAATAAATTTATTTATTAAATTTTTTTAAAAAGTCATTTTCGTCTGAGTAGGTGAACAGTAAACACTATTATCCTTTAATTAAAATAAGAAAATACATTTTGAGAAAAGGTAATATTTTAGGAGACTCACTTTATATATTTTCCTGATATTTCTTCCCAAGATGTAAGGGGTGGATAGCGCAGATGCTTAAGTGGCATTGTGGAAATGGGTCTCTGAGGTTGAATTCTGGTTCTAGATAAGAAACTATGTCTGTTTAGTTAATTTCCTTTGTGAAATAGGAATAACAGAAGCTAGCTTTGTTGGGAGGATCAAATCATATAATGAGTATTCAGAGACCAACAGTGGTACTTGGTGCATAAAAGGTGCTGATATTACCTTCTGTCCCCTTTCTTGTCTAGGGAAGGCTGGTCTTAAGGAGGATGAGAGTGATTTGTAATCATCAAGGTTCTAGAGAATGTTTGCTTTTTACATTCATGATCTGCTCACTTGATTCTGCCTAATAAATACCTTCAGCCTTGAGTCTCAACACCTTTGTCTTTTCATTCTTCTGTTGCTTCCTTTGTTCCTGCCAATTCCAGGTCTTTTTTTAATCTGTACTCAAACTATAATTTTCTCTGCATTCAATAGGACATGTCTTTTGGCACTGTGTGCTTTTTCCTCTTTTGTGGCATTTAATGCAGTGCAATTGAGAAGAAACATCACTGTGTAGCTTAGCATTTAATATCTCATTTGCTGGATTTGAAACTCCAACACAATGATCATTCTGGTCTTACTGACTGCTGCCCACTGAAGAACTAAGCCTATTATCTGATCTATAGCAGTGCAGTGTTCATTGTGCGTCTGAAGATAAGTAACTGACTAACTGATATACCTAGATATTTTCCAGCTGCAGACCTAGAATGGTAAGTGTACAGTCAAGATGCAATAGGGATCTGCTAACTCATCTCTTCCTGAGAATTCTAAAGCTGCAGACTCTGTCCAGAAGACAGACGTGTATTTTTTTTTTAATTTATGGAGTTGGATGAAAGAAGTACCTTGTCTTTAGTCAAACATGGGATATGTCTAGAATGATCAGGATATAAAGATCTGCAAATGATAAAAGCTGAAATTTAGAGACCTCTTAGAATTATAATTTCAAGCCAAGTGGTGGTGGTACAAGCTGTTAATGTCAGCATTCAGGAGGCAGAGGCAGGTGAATCTCTGAACTTGAGGCCAGGCTGGTCTACAGAGTGAGTTCCTGGACAGCCAGAGCTACAGAGAAACCCTGTCCAAAACAAAGAAAAACAAAACAACAAAAAAAAGCTATTTCAAATTCTAAGAGGCAAACTTAGTTTATGGCTTCAGATGAAAATCACACACAGCCTTAGTTGTTACACTCAATTTTTTCATCAAGAATACATTGTTTATGGAAGGATAAATGCCACAAAAGAAGCTATTCTTCCCTCTTCTCTTTACTTTCTTTCTATTTAAATAAATGGATGTCTTATGATTTTGCTTCTGGTTTTCTTTTGTTTAAGCAAGAATTATCTATAGATCTGTCGGTAAATACACTTCTTTCTAATGATACTGTTATTTTACCTTTGCATATCTTTCATATATATATGCCTATATTCATATGTGAGTATGTGTAGTTGTATATATGTGTGCTGTGCCTATGTATATTTAAACATATATATGTAGGTGGTGTTTTGTCAAAATATTTTACTTTCTATGTATTGAATTTCAGATGGTGATGAGACCATCTCTTAATGTTTAATCTTTCAAAAAATTATATTTTTATTAATACTTTAAAATTTTATACAATGTATTTTGATTATATTCATCCTTTTCCCTAACTCTTCTAAGATTCCCTCCTATCTGCATACTTGCCCAATTACATACCCTCTTTTAAAAAGAGTTCAATTTGTGCTTCCCAAATACTCTTGGGTGAGGGACCATGTCCTGGAGCATGGCCCACTTGCCAGGATCTACAGCCTTAAGGGAAATTGACTCAGTTGCTCCTCAGCTAGGGGTAGAACATTGTGACCACTTTTCCTTTCCATGCTGGGATTCTGTCTGGCTTGAGGGTGTGGGGATCTTGTGCACAATGTTACAACCTCTGCATATTTATATGTGCAATTGCCCCATTGTGTTCAGAAAACTCTGTCTCATTATAATCACCCACAACTTTTGGCTGTTATAGTTCCCCCCACCTCTCAGTGACCCCTGAACCTTGTGGGGAGAAGGTATGATGTAGCCCCACTTAGGGCTGAGTAGTCCACAATTTTTTATTCTCTATACCTTGGCAGTTGTGGGTCTCTGTGTTCTTCATGCTCTAGTGCAAAAAGAAGCTTCTCTGAGGAGAGTTGAGAGATAATGACAATATACTGATAAGTTGGCTTGAGAATGTCCATTTAACAGAATAATAACAGTAGAGTCTTTCCTAGGGCCTGTCCATCTGCAGGTTTTTGACATGCATATACAAATATAAAAAGAGTTCAAGTGGAGTTAGCCTCTAATGGTGTGCGAGTAGCTTGTAACCAAACTTTAAAAATTATTAAGTATTTATTTATTAACAATATTCACTTATAAAAATATAAACACTTACTTAACTACTAACCCTACGAATGACTACAACCCCTATGACCTAACCACTAAACCTACTGACAATTATTACAACTATTTTCATAACCTTTTAGAAGGATACAGTCTCTGGGGCAGGTCCTCAGTCGTCAGGAGCACAGCCTCTGTGGTAGACCCTTTAAAGCACTTGGCAGTCTTTTCTCTGGAATGTCTCAGATGTAGATCTATCAGGGTAAATTGGCTATGGCAGTCTCACCTTAAATAAGGCTTGAGGCTTTCTTCTCTCTGGGAGACCTCAGCCGTCTGTAGGACAACTTATTTCCTTCGCATCAGCAACTCTGCCGCTCTGTCTCAGTCCTTAAAGCCAGACAAGTTTTGCTCAGGCCACTGTTCGGACAGGTCAAACCCCTCTAGGCAAAAGCTGAGCCGCAGGGTTTAGTCCTTGGCCTTTTGCTGTCTTGCTGAGGCTTTCTCTGCTCACCAGTTTCTTTCTGCCTCAGGGAGATCTGGCCATCAATTCACCAGCACTTTCTCCATCAGGACTCACTAGCATAAGAGCTCTCTAGCATGGGGGTCCTCTAGGATCAGGCTCCATGCACTTGTTCTTAAATAGGATCTCTCCTTGTTCCACCTGTTTCAGCTCAATTTGGGCTCCGCCCACTTAGCCACTGAAAACAATGCCAGGCCAAATACTTTGTTTCTAGTCCATTAAGTCTTTCCTGTTGTTCCTGGCTTCAACCTTGTTTTTTAGTCATTAAGTCTTTCCTGCTTTTCACCTGGCTTCAACCTTGTTTTTCCACAAGCTGATAAATTAATCGCTCACAGCCAAGTTGATCTTCATGCCCTGAATTAAGACTGAATCAGAAACCCCTAGATATTTTCTAGATCTAATTTAATTAATCTAACTCCCTACAGTGGCTAAACTAGACACCACAGGTTGGCAATTTAAAAAAAATTTTTTTTTGAATGGTTCACCTCTCATTTTAATCACATATATAACATTTTTCTCTTTTCACCTTTTTTTTTTGCTGTGAGAAGCTGTGACTTTACTGTAATTTTTACAGTGAGAACTGATACTTTTCAAGTGGTCCAACCTGTTCACATTAGGTAAGTCCCTGGGATTTTCATTTTGATTTCTCAGGGAAAAAAAAAGAAAAAAGAGTATACTGTTGATCCCTGGGCTCTGACTACAAAATGCACATTTCTCCAAACTGTTTGGGTAATCTCTCCTGGGGCACTGAAGCCACATTAGGGAAATCAAAGACAAAAATTCTCTTTTGTTGTTCTTGAATTTTAAATGACTTCATGTTGACACTAAATTCTCTCTTTGCTGATATCTATAGAGCTGTTAAGAATTTAGAGTTCAATAAAAATGTGATTTTTAGGCTCCAATACATTGTATCAACTATTCTTAGGCTTAAATAGGTATATATGACAGGAGCATAGATTAACTTCTGCCTCAGTTTTGACAATTTGTATTGCGTAAGGGATTTTTCATACTGTCCTTGAATTGTCTTTGTGCATCTCCAAGTATGAGGCTGAGATAGTACAGAAAATTCCACGCAGGCTTTATCTCAGAAACTCTATGGAGAAATATGTATTGTGAAATTTTCTTTTTGTTTTTTTTTTTAAGATATGTATTTTCTGCTTTCTTCACAGTACAAGCTTTATTTGATCCTCCAGCAGAAGTGATTAAGTAGCCAGACTTTATGTTTTTTGATTTTGCAAAATGAACTAATGCTCTTCGCTTCTTTTCTTCCTATGCTTGTTGTGCCAATTCTCCCTATGAGATCATAAACTAATAAAGTACAAAGGGCAAACAAGAAGGCAAGGTCCCATCCCCTCTCCCCTCTACCCCAGCGAGCAATGATCACTCTTCTCTACATTGTCCAACTACACAGGATAGATGTTATCATGATTTTCTGTGAGCAGTGCAGAAATCTGAGTTGACAAATTCTTTGATTGTTGTGGTTTCTTTGAAGATAGGCAAGGAAACCTTCAATATTTAGAACTAGAGTTGCCCAAAGAATATTATTTGGCAATGGAAAAGTTATTGGAAAATTGGATGAATATATATTTTGATGTAGAAATACATTCATAATGTATGCTTGAATAGAGCATAAAAGCAAATGAACTCAATGTATAAAATGTGTTTTTTATCCATAGGCAGGAATTTTAAAATATGTATTTATTTATTGTATGTATTTATATAATATATGCATATATATTTCCTATCTCTGGGTAAATATCTATCTATCATCTACCTATCTATGTATCTACCTACCTACTTCATCTATCATCTATCTATCTATCATCTTTCATCTGTCTATCTACCTACCTACCTATCTATCTATCTATCTATCATCTATCTATCTATGTATCTACCTACCTACTTTATCTATCATCTATCTATCTATCTATCTATCATCTACTCTATATATAGTGAGTATGTATCTTTTTTTTGGGCAGGGAGGAAGTAGCTTATTTGGCTACATGTCCCAGTCATAGTCCACCATGTAGGCAAATCAGGACATGACAAGAACCCAGAGACAGGAACTTAGAGGCAATAACTAAAGCGAAATGAATGCTACTTACTGGTTTGTCCTTTGTGGTTTGTTCAGACATCTTTCTTATATACCCCAGGACTACTTACCCAGTGGTGGCACCACCCGCAGTGGCCTGGGCCCTCCTACATAAATCATTAATCAAAAAATATTCTATAGACTTGTCTTCAGACCAATCTAATGGGGTCATTTCCTCCATTGAGATTCCCTCTTTCCAGTTGGTGAAAAGTAATGTTTAATTAAGTGACAAGGAATAGATGCTTCAAAAGATGATTCCCTTTTCTTCAAATTTGCCAAGCATACCTGAATTATAATAGTAAGTACTAAGTATTTAACTTGGAAAAAAAAGAGGTGGCATCAACTTTCTTTATATAGAGTCCAAGTCTTGCTTTTCTATATTTTTGTACTTTAAACTTCTTCCTAAACTCAATTTCTTGTTGTAAAATACCATGGTGGTTTAAATAAAAATCAGTTACTTAATGTCTAGTCATTTCAGCCATCTGTGGATTCATGGACACATCCTAGCTCTTTCTCTGAAGGTTAGCCATAGATAACATCCACTATTTATTTAAATATCCAGTTCTGAAATCCATTTTTTCCCTGATCATTGGGATTAGAATCCAGAAGCCATCACGTTTGCTAGCCCCCTGAGTTAGTGTTCATGTTTCTCCAATCCAGAGTCTCCAGAGGCTGTTGAAGTTTCTTCTTACCTGTTTGTAGAAAACATAGCTCTCTTAAACCATGCAACCTGGTCAAACTTTAGTTTAATTTGTCTTTGTGTAAACTTACAGTTATTGATTTGTTAAGATTCTGTTTTTTTTCCCAAAAGGCTTCAGCTCACTTCATTATCCTATGTTCAGTATCCCTACAGAGTACCCAAGTCATCATCTGAGTGTATGTTGTCATGAGGAGGGTTGTACCCAGACACATTGGCCAAGACTCACATTGTCACTCAGCATGTTTTCTTTGCCAATAAATAATTACAGATTCTTTCACAGAAGGGATAACTATTAGTATTTGTATATGCCTGTTAGTCAGCCACATAATAAAGAAAGAATCTAATTCAGTTTTAGCAAATTTTGTCACTTTCTTGAGAAATTTTATCATGTATTCTCTGGCCTGGGAATGTTAAAGTTATTGCTAAAAATTAGCATTGTGGACCTTTTATCCATGGACTAAATCTATAGGCCAAGTAATTCATGACTGATTTGGTATTATATGATAAACAATATAATATAATAATTTTTACAGGAGATTACAATTATTATTAATATGGAAAATAAGTTAATTATCTGCATCTTTAATATCAAACTTCCTACCAAATGTAACAGTATTGTATAGATACTAGATCCAGCATTTTCTAGAATTAGTCCCATGCATTGTCCTGCCTCAGCCCCTCTGAGTTTGTTTTCCTTACATCCTCTGTTTCACAGAATAGCCCAACCACTTTCCTACTCCTTTCCTCACTAATTGATATCTTAGAAATCTTGGAATAGCTCTACCTGAAGACCCAGCCATACCACTTCTGGGTATACATCCAAATGATTCCTCACCAAACTACAAGGACATTTCCTCGTCTATGTTCATAGCAGCTGCTTTATTTGTAATAGCTAGAAACTGGAAACAACCCAGATGTCCCTCAACCAAGGAATGGTTTAAAAAAAAAAAAACTGTAGTACATCTACACAATGGAATACTCAGCTATCAGAAACAAGGAAATCATGCAATTTGCAGCCAAATGGATGGAACTAGAGAAGCTCATCCTGAGTGAGCTTACCCAGACTCAGAAGGATGAACATGGGATCTATTTACTTATAATCGGATTTTAGCCATATAGTACAGGATAACTATACTACAACCAATGCACCAAAGGGAACAGGAACATAGACTTTGTTTCCTGTCAATGAGACACTCTGCCCTAGTGGTATTGCCTTGTAGGTCCCCAGTGTATGGGGAGGCTCTTGGCTCTCTTATGACTGCTGAACTGGGGTAGGGGACTGTTATGTAGGGACATTCCACTCCAGAGGAGTGGGATGGAAGGGATGATGGGGGTAGAGGGTGAGAGGGCAGGACTGGGAGGGGTGGAAAGAGGGCACTGTGATGGAGATGTAACCTGAAGTAATAAATAAACAAACAACAAAGAAAAGTGTGAAAAAAAGAAACCTAAGCGTTATTATTAATTGTCTTCCTCCCCTATCAATGTCCATAGCCAATCAATCGCTATTTTATTATTATACACCTAGATTGCCTGAGAAAAATTTACAAATAACAGATATCTGTGACTGTCATTGTAGTGACCAATACATTTTTTTTTTTATTTTATTAGAGGGATAGTTGTTTCATTTGAATGAATGCTGTCATGTTTGGGAATCACTGGGACTGAGGCAAACTTCCCTCAACACATACAAGGGCAGGCTCCTGGCTCCCAAGTCTTCCAGTGTTTCATGGGAACTCAGTGATCAGCATTTTTGTCATCCATTTTCTATCCATCCCTTTCTAAAGTGGTGGGTTTATTTTTATGCACAAAGTGGGATGTGATGTAGCTGTCTCCATTGAGTTATCTTGGGGGACTTAACATTTGGAAATTTCCTAGCAATATTTGTTCAGAAGGAGTAGACATTAAAGTCCATTGAATTCAGTGTTTTTCCCTTTGTTTGACAGATATTTTTATTCACTGGAGAATTAATGCGTCTCATGACGTGATTCTCTTTAATTAATATGGGAAATAATCATTCATGTAAAAACTCCTCAGAGTGCCTGAACAACTTTAAGGATCACCTAGGATTTCAGTAAAGAAGATTAGTCCTAATATTGTATTTATTTCAGGTTTTGAGGGAGGAAATAATTATACACTTAGGTGAAAGGTGCCATAAATTTTATTTTGTTTTCTTTCTAGCATTGTCTGATAGCCCCAAGATCATTAGAGAATGGGAAAATCACAGCTGAAATTTCAGTGGTATCTACGGGAGCATCAAAGAATAGAAAGGCTAGTGACTGGCAGTTTCCATGACAACAAGGGAATTTTTCAGGCTAGAAAGATGTGTAGGTTACACCATCAAATGTGCCAGAGATTGGTCTCCATGACGACAGCAGCGTGAATGGGGAAATGTATGCTTGTGAGATTTTGTTTTAAAGGCCTATTGGGTTATTTTAGAAGAAAATTCTTGCCAAATCAATATCTTTCTATTATGTTTTACCTAAAATATACATAATCAAAATAAGGAATTCTGTTTGTTCCAGTACTTTGGAGAAAGTGATATTCTGAATATTTGTATTATAAAAGAAGTTACTGATTTGGAAATAACTTCTTTGGCAATATTTTCAAAATAGAGAGCCCAGAGAATACATTTTTAAAGATGCATTTACTTTTCATTTTCAGCATTTATCTCAGAGAACAGTACTTCCAGGGATGAAAATAATTACAAAGTTACTTAGCTTTCTAGTGTTTATGAAAAAACTCCACAACCAGAAATTATAGCATACTAAATCTATATGTACTCTCCTCAAGCTACCAGACAGAGTTAGTATGACAATCCTAGGATAGAAGAATACTTAGTGTAATTATCACCTGAGCTAGTCCCCTGCTTTAGTTTGTAGAAGCTTTGGTTGAATTTTTCTTGTTGCTGTGTTTTGAAATCTCTAACTTAAGGGAAGGAAATCGATCTGACTTTAGTTTCATGTATATATAATTAAGAACATATATTCTGTGTGTTTGTGCGGGACCAACCTTAGAAACAAACACTTGGCATACATCTAAGATTGGAGATACTTTGTGACTATATTTGTTTTGGTTTCCTGGGCAGACATAAGCATTTTTTTTTTTTTTGGGGAACACTTGCTTTCTAAAATAGATTTGTTTTCCTTGTGAGGAAATGTAAAGTTTATAAAACTGTAAGATTTAGGAAAATAAAGGAGATCATAGGGCAGCTTCTGAGAGGAGTGAAAATGCCTTACCTAGATGGGATAAAAGGAAAGAGTTCACCCCAAAATGTGGAAAGGGGAGTTACCAGAGATGACCACCACACAGGAGCTGCCACCTTTCACTGAGAGACACAGAAACCAGCAGCAGTCAGAGAACAGTAGCTGGTAGTGTACCAGTCCTGGCTCTACCTTGTCCGTGCCCAGCGGTGGATTCCATGGGAGAACCCAGCAGAAGTTTGTTGTGCAAAGATGACAGTAGATGTAGTCCATGCAGGTCAGTCTCAGATGAAGAGAAAGGGTGAAAGACAAAGGAAAATGCATTAGAAAGAGTAAGGAAAAATATATAGAGTGTCAGAAATAACATAGATCCCACAATATCAAGAATAACAACTTTATACATATATATACATATATGTATGTTTATGTAAGACAGCATGAATTCAAAGTGGTATCAATGATAGTGCAAATTTTACAGCAATAATTACTTTTGTAATATATCAAAAATGTGAACATTATTAATGTGGAACACTTATTAAAATCTTTTTGAAAACTAAATTTTCTTTCCCTATAATTGATAGCCACATATCTAACTATCCATTTACAGTATGTGATTGGGGGGGGTGTTTAGTAAGTAAGCTGAATATTTTTGTTTTTATTTTTGTGTACATGTGTACATGTGTGTGTATGCATGTGTGCGTATGCATGTGTGCGTGCGTGCGTTGAATGTGTGTGTGTGTGTGTGTGTGTGTGTGTGTGTGCAGTTGTAGAGGTCAGAGCCCACTTTGGTTTTTTATGTCAGTCAGTCCCCACATTATTATTATTATTTTATTGTTTTTATTTGAGACAAGGTCTCTCAGTGAACCTAGAGCTCACCAGCTCACTCAAACTGGCCGTCCAGCAAGCTGCAGGTATCCTCCTGCCTCTGCCTCCCCAGGCTGGGGTAGTAGGTGCAGGATACCGCACCATGTGAGTATTGAGGATCAAAGTCAGTTCCTCATGCCTGTTCAATAAATATGTCTCTGCAGTCCTTATAGTCCCCTTTCTGCAGATCAGAGATACAGTCTTGAAAATCAAAACAGTAGTGAATGTGATTCCAATGTTTGCACTCTCCCTTCAGGCCAGATGTTGCAGAAACTGAGTGAGTAAATGATGACACAATGTTAGGAATGAAGAAAGAACTACAAAGATTGCCTTGGTCTTTGCATACGAATGATTTAGTAGAAAAAGAATCTCCATGTAAGACTATAAATATTAAAAGGTATACATGATAAAGTACAGAAAAAAAAGGACTTTAGTGATTCTAAATTCAATAGTCTTTAGTCTTAAGACATCAGAATGCCACACATTTGAGAGTTCTCCTATACAGGGGTCAGGCGAGAATTTTCTATTATTTTGTCCTCATATAGTAGTGGTTCTCGACTTTCCTAATGCTGTGACCCTTTAATACAGTTCTTATGTTGTGGTGACCCCCAACCATGAAATTATTTTGTTGCTATTAATTTTGTCATTGTTTTTATAGTAATGTACATATCTGATATGCAGGATATCTGATATTGGATCTCCAAAGGGTCACAGCCCCAGGTTGAGAATATTGTCCTATAACTTTGTGTGTTGGCTCTCCCTTGTTTGGTTTTTTCTCAGTTGATTTGATTGTAAATGCCAGTTTTGGTTTGGATGAATTAAGATGTTTTCCTCACACAGTAACACACATTGAATATGGTAGATGCATTCCTATCTGTTACTTGCTAGTTAGAGTATATTTTCAAAAATGGTTTAAAGAAGTAAGTATTTCAAAAGCTTAACTAAAAATTTCACTTTATCGATGAGAAAACTGCCACATTGAGAACGCAAGTCACATGTACAGTAATACCAGCAGTGGGATCCACAATGAAATCTCACATTAAAGACATTCTTAGTCAATACCACATTTTGAATATTTATTCACCCATCTATTATTCACTAAACCTTGGTGTGCATCACAGCTTAGTGTTATAGTCTATTCCCTTCCCTCTCTTTACCAAGCTGGACACATTGAAAGGTCAGGTTGAAGCAGAGAGGAGGAGCTTTCAGCCCTGGAATCCCTCAGTGGTCCAGGAATCCAGATCCCTCTCAGAAGCATGGGAAACATGGAGAGAATAAAGTTTCCCTTGTTGCAAATACCACTAGAGAGAGCAGCCTAGTGCAGCGAATTTGTGGGCTCTGAGATCGACTTGCTCATGTGGTTGTTTATTAAGAAACTGACTTCCCTGATACTGTTTTCTGGCCTGTGGTTATGGTCAACAGCATCTGTCTTAGGTTGTTGTGAGCAAATGTTGATACTTGACAGTAACTAGTAGCTAGTAACAGGAACACTGTCGTGTATTATAAATTCAGCTCCAGATTGTTTTTCAGCTTTGAACTTGACTGTTTTCTATAGTTCTCCAGTCATCAACAGTACTGAATGTCACACTGGACTCTGTCAGGTCTTGCTAACAGCCACATTTTAACTTCATCATACTCTAGAAGCCTTGTGACCCTCTGTCTTCTTGGATCTACAGACTACTCACTTACTTTCTTCAGCATCTACAATTTTGACTATCTACAACATCACTAATGTTTTCTTCTTTCTGCATGTGCATGCATGCTCACAGTGCTTAGAATGGACACAAAGTCCATGCACACGACAGACCAGCATTCTGCTACTGAGCTATATCTCTAGCTAGATGAGTCCCTGGATTTGAGTGATTTAATTTCAATCATGCTTCATCCAGAAAGTCTCCCCTGTCCATTAATATTTACCATTGTTTGACATAGTGTAAAACTCCCATTTATGCTGCAAGATTCTGTGTGGTGAAGGCAGTAGTTATATGTTGCTTTCATATATGCTTAGTTGGTCCTTATAATCTAGGCACCTGGGCTGGAGAGATGGCTCAGCCGTTAAAGGCTAGGCTCACAACCAAAAGTATAATCTAGGCACCTGCTGCTCTCTGCTCCTTTTCCTATATGTGGGAAATATCCTTTCACTAGGTAGGTAATATAGCAGTCCCAGCTCTTTATTTTTGCATTTTTCCCTCCTTACCTATAACCAAAATACATAACTCTCTAGAAAGTTCAACGGAGTTCTGAATCAGGGTCTGAGCCCTCCAAACATCGTCTGGGCTGAAGATCAGAGCCTGCTCTCTCAGGCAGATTGTAAGTGACTAAAGAGTTACTAAACAGAACCAGATTTCAACCAACAACCCAAGGAAATACATGGTAGTTAGCAGAAGGTCTTAGCGTATATCTGGTGTTACTGAAATGTTCTGTAGCAGTGAATGATATGCAAGCTCTCTATCCTCTTGCTATGTTCTGTTAGACCAGTATTAAGGTCCAAGGCTTGATTTCTTCCCTACTGGGTTATGTGACATCTTTGAGGGCAGGAACATTTGACATATGAATGAATATTTTATCTTATTCAATAAATAACACTGGATCAAGTATTTCTTTGGATTTAACAATTCAAATCTAAGTAGAAAAGAAAAAAAATTCTGTATTCCAGTGATTCCTAGACATAGAGTATCATGTCTTAAACCAGATCAATTAAGTAGATTTGATTATTTTAGACATTTAAAAAAATCTTCAAACTCTTCCACAAAATAGAAACAGAAGGAAAATTGCCAAACTCATTGCCAAACACAGTCACCCTGATACCTAAACCTCACAAAGACCCAACAAAGAAAGAAAACTTGACACCAATTTCCCTCATGAACATAGAGGCAAAAATACTTAATAAAATACTGGCAAACCGAATCTAAGAACCCATCAAAAGTATCATACAACAAGATCAAGTACGCTTCATCACGGAAATGCAGGGATGGTTCAACATATGAAAATCCATCAACATAATTCACTATATAAACAAGCTGAATGAAAAAAAACCACGTGATCATCTCACTGAAAAAGCATTTGACAAAATCCAACACCCCTTCATGCTGAAAGTCCTGGAGAGAGCTAGCATACAAGGACCATACTGAGAAATGATAAAGGCAATATATAGAAATCCAGTAGCCAACATCAAATTAAATGGAGAGAAAGTTAAAGCATTCCATCTAAACCCAGGGACAAGGCAAGGATGCCCACTCTCCCCATATCTCTTCAACATAGTACTTGAAGTCCTAGCTAGAGCAATAAGACAACTAAAAGAGATGAAGGGGATACAAAATGGAAAGGAAGAAGTCAAATTATCCCTATTTGCAGACAACATGATATACATAAGTGACCCCAAAAAATTCTACCAGAGAGCTCCTACAACTAATAAACTCCTTTAGTAAGGAGGCTGGATACAAAATTAACTCAAAAAAATTGGAAGCCCTTCTATATACAAAAGATAAATGGGCTGAGAAAGAAATTAGGGAAACAACACCCTTCACAATTGCCACACACAATACAAAATACCTAGGGGTAACTCTAATCAAGCAAGTGAAAGACCTGTATGACAAGAACTTCAAGTCTTTGAAGAAAGAAATTGAAGAGGACATCAGAAGATGGAAAGATCTCCCATGTTCATGGATAGGTAAAATCAACATAATAAAAATGGCCATCCTGCCAAAAGCGATATACGGATTCAATGCAATTCCCCTCAAAATACCAACACAATTATTTACAGACCTGGAAAAAACAATTCTTAACTTCATAAGGAATAACAAAAAACCCAGAATAGCTAAATCAATGTTGTACAATAAAAAAAAAAAACATCTGGAGGTATCACCATCCCAGATTTCAAGCTATACTACAGAGCAATAGTAAATAGCAAAGTGACCTATGGTCACTTAATCTTTGACAAGGAAGCCAAAACCATATAATGGAAAAAGGACAGCTCTTCAACAAATGATGCTGGTCTTCTAACTGGATGTTGACATCATAAAAGAATGAAATTAAACCCATACTTATCACTTTGCACAAAACTTAACTCCAAGTGGATCAAAGACCTTAACGTAAAGCCCTATACACTAAATCTAATGAAGAAAAGTCAGGAGAAGCCTCCAACTCATTGGCACATGTGACAACTTCCTGAACAGAACAGCAATAGCTCAGGCTCTAAGACCGACGATCAATAAATGGGACTTCATGAAACTGAAAAGCTTCTGTAAGGCAAAGGACACAATCGTTAGAACAAAACAGCAGCCTACAGATTGGGAAAAGATGTTTACCAATCCCACATCTGACAGAGGGCTAATATCCAAAATTTATAAAGAACTCAAGAAATTAAACACCAAGAAACCAAATAATCCAATCAAAAAATGGGAAAGCTAAACTGAGAATTCACAAAGGAGGAATCTTTAATGGCCTTGAGTCACTTGAAGAAATGCTCAACATCCTTAACCAAGATGACTCTGAGATTCCATCTCACACCTGTCAGAATGGCCAAGATCAAAAACTCAAATGACAGCACATGCTGGTGAGGTTGTGAAGAAAAGGGAACACTCCTCCATTGCTGGTGGGAGTGCAAACTGGTAAAACCACTATGGAAATCAGTCTGGTGATATCTTAGAAAACTTGGAATAGCTCTACCTCAGTCCCAGCCATACCACTTCTGGGTATACATCCAAATGATTCCTCTCCAAACCACAAGGGTATTTCCTCATCTATGTTCATAGCAGCTTTATTTGTAATTGCTAGAAACTAGAAACAACCCAGATGTCCCTCAACCAAGGAATGGATAAAAAAAAAAAAAACTATGGTACATTTACACAATGAAATACTACTCAGCTATAAGAAACAACGAAATCATGCAATTCGCAGCCAAATGGATGGAACTGGAAAAGCTCATCCTGAGTGAGCTAACCCAGACTTAGAAGGACACACATGGCATCTATTCACTTATACTTGGATTTTAGCTATATAGTCCAGGATAACTATTCTATAACCAACACACCAAAAGGAACAGGAACATAGACTTTGTTAGCTGTTAATGAGACACTTTGCCCTAGTAGTGCTGTAATGCAGGTCCCCAGTATATGAGGAAGCTCTTAGTCCTCATATGACTGCTGAACTGGGGTAGGGGACTGATTTGTAGGGACACCGCACTCTGGAGCAGTAAGATAGGAGAGGGGGGGTTAGGAGGGTGGGAATGGGAGGGGTGGAATGAGGACACTGTGATGGATATATAACTTGAAGTAATAAATAAACATAAAAAATTCACAATTTTCATTTGTATCCACATTTAAGAACCACTCCCATGGCTCAGGATTTATACACTATAACAAATCTATTATAACAATATCTGTCTATCCCATACTGACAGTCAGAAAGATAGTCTGATGTACCTCACTAGTCAACCAATACCGAGACTCTGGGGGAGGGCCTTTTTTCTCAAATTAGATATAGTATTTATTTTGCCTTATATATTTATTTGGCTTTTGATGCATCCATAACTGGTAGAACACACATCCATAGAAAGGTATGGTGGAGAGATAGGCTAGGTAGTTTCTCAATGGTTGGTCTTAAATTTTGTTTATTAGTGAAGGTGATTTGAGTTGGTGAAAAGATTTCATGATTGATGTAGTCTATCAGAAATTAGCCAATTTGAATCTCTAAAGATGGAATGAAAAGAGATGAGGAGGAAGACAAAATATCTACTTCTTGGAAAATGTAATAGCACATCATGGAAAGGGAAAGAGACTGTTATGAGAGAGGGGCAGGGAGATAGAAGTTTAAAGTTTTTTATTTTTAATGTTTTAAAATATATTTTAACAGGCCGGGCGGTGGTGGCGCACGCCTTTAATCCCAGCACTCGGGTGGCAGAGGCAGGTGGATCTTTGTGAGTTCGAGGCCAGCCTGGTCTACAAAAGTGAGTCCAGGACAGCCAGGGCTACACAGAGAAACCCTGTCTCGAAAAAACAAAAAAAAATATATTTTAACTAAATAAAATTATATCAGTTTCCCCATGCCTTCCTTTCCTCCAGCCCCCTAATACTCTCTTTCTAACCCTTCTCATGTACCCTTGCTCTCAAGTAGATAGCATCTTTTTCTTTGTTTCATATATATGTATATGTATATATCTGTAAAAAAATATATATGTATGCATATTTGTATGTGCATGCACACACACACACACATATATATATACATATACAAAACCTGATGAATATACTTTTTATGTTTATTTATTACTTCAGGTTACATCTCCATCACAGTACCATGAATATATTTTTATTGTTTGTATGTGTATGGTTTCAGGGCAGACCACTCTGCATTGGATAATCTATAAAGGTGTTCATCCCTGGGAGAGACTAATTCTCCTTCTCCCATCCATCATTAGTTGCTTATAGTTCTTTGTCTAGGGATGGGATCCCATGGAAATTCCATTCCCCCCTTTGTCTTAGCATGTCCACTGATTTTTCTTAATGGAAAATTCCCATTTATTATTAGTAATTTTAGCATACAACATAATGTGTCTGATTATAAGATTTCTACACACATATATTACTGTACTTCATCCTTGTTCTCCTCAAGTGCTACTCTTTCCCCTTCCTGATTCTCCCTCATTGGTACCATTTCTTATCCCAGACAGACTTTCTGTCCATCACATATATTTCCTTTCCTGTTTTCAGCTTTCTCCTCCAGATCAATCTCTTCCTATTATCTCTTAGTTCTATTTTGCTTTATAATGTCTTACATATATACACACATACAATGTTCACACAATACAACATACCCAGAGAGAGAGGCGAGAGAGACAGGCAGAGAGACAGAGAAAGAGAAACACCATGAGAGAGTCAGAGAGAGAGAATAAGAAAGAAAGAGACAGACAGAGAAGGGGAGGGCTGAGGGAGGGATGGTGAGGAAAGGAGGGAGGGAGGGAGAGAGAGAAAGAGAGAGACAGAGAGAGAGTGAGACAAAGAGAGAGAGAGTAAATTCATATACTACCTCTGAGAAAAAATACAGAATATCTGTCTTTTTGAGACTGGAATTTCTCCATAAATAATTTCAAGTGGTTGATTCCTTAGAGTCTGTGTATGATTGGAATTAGCACAGAAAATGAAAGCGGAAATCCATAAATGAAAAAGAGATTGGCAAAATTCAGATAGATACAAGCACCATCTAGCATTCCAGTAACTGCTGAGTAGAGCTAGAGAGAGGCAGCGTGGGCTCCTTGGAAGACAGTGTGGAGTCCACACAGTGAGCAGAAGTGGCATGCAAAGGGTACTGTGCAGGTGACACCTCAGGTCACATTCTATTCTTAATATATTAAATTGGTTGGAAGAAAATGGAGGAATAAAATTTATAAAACCCTTTCTGCATCATAAGTATTCATTAAAATGTACATATTTTGCATTAACTAACCAACGGCTCAGGGATTCTGAAGAATACAGAAATATACAGAATAATTTAACATAAGTAAACAAATTAATCTATCTGGTTATCTTTTATGACTAAAATTTTTCAGTAACTAGAAAGTCTGGCCAACAACTTCATTCTCTGTATTTTACTACTTGTGCGGTCTCACTGTCTGAGATCTGTGCATTTCTTCACAGGATGGGGAGGGGAGACTGACTCTTGACATGTAACTTCTTCATATAGATGAAACTTGGGTTTTGGCTTTATAAAATTAACTTAGGGCAAAATTCATATTTTTCAGTCCTTAGAAATTCTTGCCGAGAGAGAGTTCTGTTCAGTGTGCCTCCACGTTCTATTATTTGACATAGTTACCTAGGAATAGCTATGTTGAACGTAACCGACTGGTGAAACTCACGTGTGTATCTGGTCCTGAATAATAATGTTTTGGAGAAAAAAAATAATTTAGAAAACAATTTCCAGAAGGAATAGAGCAGTCTGTGAGGAAAGGACGGGAGCAGTGCCCCAAAGCCAGACAGCCATAAAACCCAAGAGCTCTTGTCTTTTGGCTAATGAATGATTTGGCCATAATTTCCACTGCTAGTTGACTGTTGTAAGCATGCATCATCTTCCCGTTGGATACTTAGCAGATTTTAAATATCTAAAAGGGTAATTTAAACTAAATTCTCCCTTTATG
Organism: Lophiomys imhausi; assembly: GCA_907164525.1. Taxonomy (NCBI): domain Eukaryota; kingdom Metazoa; phylum Chordata; class Mammalia; order Rodentia; family Muridae; genus Lophiomys; species Lophiomys imhausi. Next base: position 414,292 of record CAJQZJ010032991.1, on the reverse strand, counting down.
AATGTTTTGGAGAAGAGAAATAGATGCAGAGGAATGCAAATTTATTGCTCGACTATTGGAGAATTGTGTAGGTGTGAAAAAGAATTAATCTTTTCACCAACCTGAACATGAAACAGAAAATCACCATGGATTTAATTATTGGTGCAACTAGCATTATTTGTATTTTATATCTGCTTGTGACTAACCTGAACACTATAATTCTCTCATGAATCCTAAGAAGATAATTAAACTTCTGTTTTCCTAATTTGATTATACATTTACTACGCACTGTTTTTTGCTTACCTATACTTTTATTCAGGTTATTTAGCATTAGACAACAAGGAAACAGAAGTGCAGTCTTGTGTTTCCAGTCAATATGCCTCTGCTTACAAACTTCTGTGAATATCTAAAACAGAGGCAGTGATGATTTTCCTACTTAAGATTTTGTCCTATTATAATATTTACATCTTTAAACTGGAAGCACATAAGACATTCTAACACCACTATTGACAAACTTCTAAAAAGGAAGGTACAAGTTAAATTACATCAGTGTGCTTTTGTGGTCTTTGTACATTTTGTATTTTAATTCACTAATGCAAAATGAATGTAAATAATATATACTAGTATTAAATTAGAAGGTTGAAACCACATCCACTGATGCAGAGACTGTGGGAAAAAATGTGACTTACTGACTTGCCCCTCCTGGCTTACTCAGCTTCTTTTCTTTTCTTATATACCCCAGGACCACCTGCCCAGAGATGGTACTATCCATCTACTGAGTTGTACCCACGTCTGCCCTCGATCAGCCATCAATCAAGAAAACACTCCAAGGACATACTTACAGGCCAATTTTAGGAAGGCATCTTTTTTTTTTCAATTTAGGTTCTTTCAGATGACTATGGTTTGTTTAACCAAATAAAAAGCTAGCCAGCACAGATGTGTTTAATTTTTTTATTGGAGTATTTCAGTGCAGCATGGTAGAGAGGAGTCTGGTAGTTCACTTCTTGAGCTTCACTACTTACCAGTTTTTGCATTTGTTTGAATTTGCTATTTTGGGACACATTTCTCATATGTAACCCACACAGGAAAACATTGGCCCATAGTAGCTACATTATAATTATTACCGGATATGATTGTTTTACTGTAAGGTTTGTTGTCTTTTGAATTACAAATTCTATTCTGTAAATCTAAACCTCAGGGACAGAGATAAATACTAAATTTGATGCATAACTGGAGAAAATGGAAAATACTTTCCAGTTGAAGTAAAAATTATGCAGAAATGTAGATATATTTTACTGTGGATCTCAGGGTCACTGCTTTTGTGAATTGAAATAGATTTCCCACATTGTCAGTTTTCTTCACTTGTTATACAATTAGTATTTAACGTAAATTGCATGACCCATTTCGTACTCAGATGTACACATCTAACTTGGAGAAAGAGAATTATGATCCCCATGGGGCCTAAAGAAGCTGGTGAATCCGTTCCATTTTCAGTTAAGGTCAAAACCTCTTTTGCCAGACAATGTTGTTAGTATAATTGCATTTCTGTTCAGTCTCAATAACTGGAAAAGAAGAAACACTTACTTATTATACCAGTTAGGAAAGGAAAAGGTTAATACAGCATTTTAAACTTGCTATAAATGCAGATGTATTCATTTACTTTTAATTATCAACATAATAATGTAGATTTAAAATCTTATTAAGAGATTTCCCATTCTTCAGCAACTAGGAAAAATTATTTTTCAAACTTTTTATGGTGGGTTGAAACCATTTAATATCATCCAATGTGATCCTCCTTAACTTAAAGATACTGAAAGAAAGGTACATTTCTTCTCAATTTCTTCTAGATCAGTAGTTTTCAACCTGTGGGTTACAACCTCTTTGGGAGGTTGATTGACCCTTTCACAGGGGTTACCAAAGACCATGGGAAAACATTGCCATTTACATTACAATTCATAATAGTAGCAAATTAGAGTTATGAAGTAGCAACAAAAATAAGTTTGTGGTTAGGGGTCACCACAACATGAGAAACTATATTAAAGGGTGGCAGCATTAGGAAGACTGAGAACCACTATTTTAAATTAATTCAGTAGAATTTGGAATGTTCCTCATCTCCTTACTACCCAGTGATATAATTATAGTCTTGGCAGAAGTAGTTAGAAGCCAGAGTTCAACAATATATATTTTTATTAATTCTTTCGAGAATTTTATATAATATATTTTGATCATATTCATACGTCTCCCTCAACTCCTCACAAATCCACCCCTCCATTCTGTACCCTCCCAACTTTGTGTCCTCGTGTTTTTAAAAACCCCACACAGTTCAGTTACTGTTGGTCATACCTTCTTGGTGTACGGCCATCCACTGGAATGTGTTCAACCTACTGGGGCCACGACTTTAAAGAAAACTCTTTGCCTCCCATCATCTGTTAGTTGTCAATAGTTCCGTAACTAAGGGTCTACTTTCAGGCCTTCACCCCTCTATGTTGAGGTTTTGTCTGACTTCAACTTGCGCAACTTTTGTGTATGTTATCATGACACAGTGAATTCATATGTGCAACTGTGCTATTATGTCCACAGTTTTGTTGTGGACATTCATTGCCTCTGGCTCCTAAAATGTTTCCAGCACCTCTTCCATGTTCCCTGAACCCTTAGGCATAGGGGTTGTCTTGTAGATGTATTAACTGGACTAGGGCCTTTCACAGTTTTCTACATTATGGCGAGTTGTGGTTGCCTGTAATCGACTGCATCTGCTAGAAAAAGAAGTGTTCTTGACAAAGCGTGAGACCTGTACTTATCTATGAGTATAAGGATACAAATTTAGAAGGTATTTAGAAATTATATTAGTTTTCGAAAGTGGCAGTAAGTAGGTTCAGCTTTAGGGTTCATGACCTCACCAGCCACAGGTAGTTGTCTGGGTTTAGAGTGCCAGTCATGAATTCTTTCCTCTTGTGCAGGCCTTTAGTCCAATTACATGGTGGTTGGTTAGCCTCAAGATATAAGTTTCACTATTGTAACCCTGGGGACATCTTGCCATACTGGTTGTTGTGGTGGTTCATAGGCTTTACAGCTCCATAGGACTACCAACGATTGCTTTTCTCCCTTGGCAGCTTGCAAAGCGCCTTTGGATACTGTGAGGGAGGAGGCTTCCAGGTAAGTTCTATCTCTATTCAGCCTGTTTCTGAAGAGTATGGTATAATTAGCAATAGTTCCTTACTTTCAAGTTCTGGGAAGTAACCAATGGCAACAACAACAGTAGCTTGTACTGTTTTGTGTGTCTCTTGGACTCTCCTTTCAACAGCTTGAAGGGAAGTTTCCCATGCCTGGCACTGGGGTTTTGGGATTTTGGTTAGATAGTCTGTGGCTCTTCCAGGCAGTGTTATCACTCCAAGTGATATAACTTCATTCAAACTAAACACACACATACACACATACACACATGCACACACACATGTGCATGTATTATATATGTGCTTTAAATAAACAGAAAATGTTTTCCTATCAAATATCTTTGTGTTTTTTTCCCTCCTATTTTCCTTTCCCTATGGAATGCTCTCCTTCCTCCTCTCCCACTTAAACCCCACCAGTTTTCCCATCACAACACCTGTGTCCTACTATTTTCTCTCTAGAGCTCCTCCCCCTGTCCCCCAGGAACCTTCCATTGTCCCTTTTACTTTCCTGATTTCTTCAATTACTCCAGGTTATATAGTTATATATGTAAAAATTCAGAGATAGGAACCACAAATAAGAGAAAACATGTAGTATTTGTCTTTCTAGACCTGAGTTAAATCACTCACTATCATATTTTCCAGTTCCACTCATTTACCTGCAAATCTCATGATTTCATGTTTTTACAGCTCAGTCAGTAGTTTTCTAATGTGTATATAAACCACATTTTCATTATCCATTCATCAGTTGAGGACTGCTTAGTTTATTTCCATTTCCTAGCATTCGTGAATAGAGCAGCCATGAACATGGCTCAGCAAATATCTGTGAAGCACGATATTGAGTCCTTTGGGTATATTCTGAGGAAGAGGAGGAGTATAGCTATGTCATACAATAGGCTTACTTTTATCTTTTTGAAAACTCTTCACACCGGTTTCTATAATGGCAGCACCCGACTACAGTCCTACCAACAGAGAATTCCCTTTCCCCACCTCCTGGCTATCATTTCTTGTTGAATGTTTTCTAGATCTTAGCTGCTCTGATGGGGGAAAGATGAAATATCAAAGTAGTTTTAATTTATATTTCCCTCATTGAGGTTGAGCTCTATTCAGGATATTTCTTAACCATTTTTATTTCTCTTTTTGAGAACTGCCTGTTCAGATCCATAGTCCTCTTTAAATTGGGTCATTTATTCCTTCTTTTTGAGTTCTTTATATAGTCTAAATAATAATCCCCTATCAGATGTTAGAATGTATCATACATTCTCTCCTACTCTGTGGGGTTTCTATTAACATGGTTGACTGTTTCCTTAGCTGTCCAGAGGCTTTTTAGTTTTATGAGACATCACTTGTCAACTTTCACTTTAATTCCTGAACAAAGGGAGTCTGTATTACAAAGTCTTTTTATGCACCTGTGTCTTCTGAGTACTGCCCATGTTTTCTATTATGTATCATAAATATTTGTTTTTATATGTACGAAAGGCAGAAGATTTGTTTATTACCAAAGACTGGGTATAAAAAATAAAAAAAAACTTTTCAGAAGAATAAATCACTGAAACCATTACATGCAACTGTATTAAAGCCAGAAACATTTATATATAATTGTTGTATATATGTCTCATGTTCCTTAAATATTATCCATTCTCAATTTATTAACCAATGCATATCTAATTAATAGAAGGCTAAGCCTGTTAGTTCAAATAGATATGTAACGATGTTTGTTTTGCAGTTTTACCCAACTATGACCCAAATAATTCAGATCCTTTGTATTATTTTAACATGGCTTTACAGCACAATCTTGAGCAGATTAACTCTGTTCTTAACCCTCTATGTTATTCTAACTCTATCTTTGTTAAAAATCCCTGAGTAACTTGAGTTTATTTCTTTATCTTTGCTTCAATTAGTGCTTCCTTCTCTCTCCTGGCCCTCTGTCCATGGCTGAATCTTCCACTTCCTTCTCCCTCTAACTCCTCCTCCCATGGAGGGCAAGAAGTCCAGTCCTATTCTTTCCCCTGCTCAGCAATTGACAGTAAACTGCTTTATTGTCATATCAGGGGTTAACTGGAGAGCAGTGTGTACAAAACATTGAGACAGGAGATGCTTTGAACAAGGATTGCAAACAGATATGGGGGGGGGCAAGAGTACAGAAATCAGCATTTTAGAATTACACAATAACCCAAGCCTACAAAGCCTATTTTGACCTGACACTGCATCTGACTTAAATTTTGAGTTCTGCTTATAGTGCTAATCAAATACAGTTTATAGGGGACAGGAAATTGATTTCTTTCAATGTTTTCTGGTTAAGTAAAACTAATAACATTAGTAGATTTATTGTCTTAAGACTTCTTAAATCTTGCTATTTATGTAAATCTTTTGATATTAAAAAGCACAAATGATGAATGTTACATTGAGCATTCCAGGAGCAATAGAATGAATTAAATGACTACTGTGGGCTGGCTTTGATTATAGTTAACAGTTAACTAACACAGTTAACCAATTAATTAGCAAGATAAAAAGTCAAAGAGCACTTAGTGTTTAAGGTTTTCCCCCCATTCAAATAGAAAGAAAGAGATGCATGGGAGAAAGGGACAAAAGGGAGTGATCTCACTGGATCAAGACTGTAATTCAAGCTGGTTGTGGTGGTGTGGATCTTAAATTCTAGTACTCAGGAGTCAGAGGCAGGAGGATCTCTGAATTGGAGGCTTGCCTAGTCTACAGAATCTACACAGTTCCAAGACAATCAGAACTCAACTGTGAGAACTTCTTAAAAGAAAGGAAACTTGTAGTTGGCTCAAAATGAATTAATGTGTTTCAAAATTCATAGTCAATAAAATGATAGGATCTAGTTTGAAGCACACAGACCTTCTGTACATATTGCATACTGCTGAAGGGAGAGAACCCCTCTGTCTAATGTGACTAAGCTGCTCCTCTCATTAGGTTACAGACAGCATGTGATTTGATGAATGCTGTTCAACAGGAAACTCCAGGACACACAGTATGTGAAAGTTGATGGAAATCCTGTGATCTGTATTGTTAAAGTCACTGGAACAAATCATGGCATAAAAATGGTAAACACGTTTGCAAGTTATTTCTGAATTTCCTACAGTGAATGTGGGATATTAACCATAATCGTTTTTTCTGTCTTCTATGCTGCTTTTTTTGTTTTGTTTGCTTCTTATCTCAGACTCAATTTATGAACTTACAGGGCCCCTGCACAGAATAGAGCTTTGAATTTATTGCAAGTCTGTTAATTCAACGCTTTTAACAGCATGCTGCTCTGTGCTAGCCCTTCTCCCTGCTGTGAAAATGGGATAGGAGGATATCAGTGTGATCTCTAAAGTCAGGCTCCTTTCCCTCTACTGGGTAGGACATTTTGTTCCTCACTTCTCAGAATAAAAATAAAATCCATTGGTGAAAATCGTTTTCTGTTAGTCCTTGGGATAAAAGTTTCCTTAGTATTGCCAAAATTCACATGGAAGTTCAGGCCTGAAATTTGGCTGACTACCAGAGAACTTTCTGATCACTTTGTTTATAAGCCAAAGATTCAGGGTAACAGTAGCTCCCCAGAGCTAATGGGTCCACTCAGCAGCCTGGAAACAAGTAATCAGGCTGTTCAAATCGACTTCTACAACTGTGCTCCCAATCAGAGAAAATTGCACCATTGGGTATCTCATCACACTTTACCAATGAAAGAATTTATCTTATGGTCACTGTAGTATATTTAGTATTAGAGCCTTCTCTTCAAGTCACCATGTGGAAGGGTGCAACCCTTGTCATGAATCCCTCTTTAGTTAATGAATATATGAGGGTTTTTCTCTGGAAAGATAAAAAGATGGCAAGACCAATGACTTCAAATATTTGAAATGGGGGGAAATCTGTTTAGGAGAGTGCGGAAAGGAACATGTGAATATATTGAAGAATGACTGAACACTTACAACACTTCTGTGGTAATACGTGAGCTGCATACATTCCCAAAGGAGGTAGTCAGTTCTCCAGGAGAATTCTACTGGTAGCTTAGCAACATGGAGAACTTGATCACTCCTCGCCCCTTGTTCACTTTAGTTTACGAAGCATTTTCACCTTTATGCTCTCACTGGATGGCCAGGCTGGTAAGCTTGGAGCTGGCCTAGATCTATTCAGATGAGAAAACAGATCTAGAGAGATTGGTTGCGAGTAGAGAAATGCCAGCTAAAGCCCTGTGCTATTTTCCAATAACTTTTATTTCTAGGCTAACCAATTTTGCCCTAGTCAATAAAAGGAAAAAGGAAGAAGAACACTGCACGGAGTGCCACAGTAACAAGTGTGCATTTTGCAAGTGAATTGCAACCTGGAGGACTCCAGCTAGAATCTGCTTTGCTGTCTCCATGGCAGAGGCGATGGTAAAACTTCCTCATGGAGTTCTGAGGATCTCTGCCATGACTACAAGCATCTGGAATAGAAGCAGAGAGTCCAGGGTGGCCAGCTGTCACTGCACAAGCTGTCCCTGGGTGCTTGTGGCTGATAGGCTGCTGGTCATACAGACAGGTTCTCCGCAAACTCTGCTCTCAGCCTGGGGTAAAGCATGGCTAGCATTTTCATATTTTTTTTCAAACTATTCTTTTAAGGAGGAAAATTGGATTTCGGGGATGGTATTGAATGCATTTCGCAGAATTGTTTGGTTTGTTTTCTTGTTGGAATAAAGCAGTTTCCAAACAACAAAGCAAAACTGCAAGGGTCCTTATTAATGTCGTTCATCACAGAGAAGTTGACGCCCCCATCTGTCTGGTTTTGAAGCAGTCAATTCAATAGGCTCGTTTGCTCTGTGGAATTTCAGTTTCTTCCAATTGGTGGAATCACATCTATTTTAAAAAGAATCATTGGAATATGCTATGGCATTTTAAATTCACATAAGTATGAATTTGCTGTGGCCACAGTTTACCTACTAGATGACAGTCTGCACTGAAGTCATGGAACCCACTGGAGGTAAACATCTCATATAATCCTCATGCCTCCTACCCAGGGAAAAAGGAAGGAAAATATGTGAATATCTAAACAGAAACTTTTCTGCCCTTGACTTATAGTTCCATAAGAAAAATATAGAAGGCTGCTGTCTTGAGATATTTTAAGACAGTATCCAAAGGAAGCTTTAATATACTGGTCTGGGTGCAATAATTTTACCATGTCATGCCACAAGCAAACTGGTTATGATGATGTTTAGGTGTGGATGAGGCTTTTCTCTCTTTACCTTCCCCATGCCATAGCTGACCTTTCTCTACACTTGTACCTCAAAGCCCTAGCTATCAGCAGGACAGCTGAGGCTCAAGCATGGTCCAACTCTTTCTCAGCCATGGCCCTCCACACTCCAAGTCATCATTCCTCATCCTCTCTAGTTTCATTTCTCATATTTGCTCAGAAAGCAGAAGTAGGTACTTGGGGATGGTTGTCTTCAAGTAATATCTTGTCTTTTATGGTAGAAAGGAAATGAACACAAGCTTTGGAATCATAACACTATTTAAGGACACTTACTATGTGCTAGGCAGTCCCAGGATCTGTGTTTATAAATACCTTTTGTGGCTCAACCTTTGAGAAGCTCTTCTAATAAACTTTGCCTTATTTTATTCAATTTCAGTAGTTCAAGTGGAAGTCAGTTATGTCTTCCTGTTAAACATGATGTTCATCCCCTTTTATGGATATCCAGCCTTTTCATTTTCATTTGTTTCAGAGCATTTATCACAAGAGTATTTGTGTATTTGTATATTTGCTTATTCTCTTCCATATTAACCTCAGTGATAGCCTCGTGGGAACATAAGCACCTCCCTCTCCTCTCCTCTCCTCCCCTGTCCTCTCCTCTCCTCTCCTCCTCTTTTTCTCCATCCCCTCCCCTCATGTGATGTAATGTCATAGTATCCTCTTTAACACAACAGGTACCACATACTTACCTGATGAATGAAATAGAGTATTATTCCCATTTCCACAGTCAGGGAAACATCCCAAGTTAAATGATGAGTTTTGGGGCTGGGGAGATGGTTCAGCCATTAAGAGCACTGACTGTATTTCCAGAGGTCCTGAATTCAAATCCCAGCACCCACATGGAATCTCAGAACTGTCTGTAACTTTATTCCTATGGGGATCTGATGCCCTCTTCTGTTGTACATGCAGACAAAGCTCCCATATACATTAAATAAATAAATAAATAAATAAATAAATCACTAAATAAATCACTAAATAAATAAATCACTAAATGATGAACTTCAAACCACCTACACAAAAAGTGGTGGAAGCGAAGGATGACCCAGGCTTGTTTGTTTGAGTCCCTTCTAGACTGTGATGTTAACTTCCCTGTTCCCAATATGACAAGGACAGATCTTATTAAATAAATGGCTTGTGGTATAACTGTCCAAGGAATGGATACATACATACATACATACATATATATATATATACATATATGTGTGTAATTTACACACTTTAGAATCTCTAAGTTGTTATTTGCTTTCTTTCTTACTTGTTCAGTTAAATCTAAACAAGTGAAAAACTTCCAGAATCTAAGATAAAGAGTTGTTGAATGTAATCAAGTTAAAGGGAACAGGATTATGCAATGAGAAATGATGTAGACATCAATTCCAACATGGAACATAGATATGAGAAAATGGTAAAAATACAATCAAGAAATAATATTTGGTTATAATCTTTTTTGGAACCTGGTGATCTCTTAGGAAGACAGAACTCAGAAAAAAAACAAAACATACTATGATGCAATTTGATTTTGACCAGTGAGATGTTGACAGGTAGACTGCCTGTGTATTCCAGGGACCCAGGGTCACTGAGTGTTGGAGGCTCTAAAGCTGCATGTTTGCCTGTTTTCTGCCTTGAGCTAAATGACAAATGAGCTCTGTTGCTGTGGCCCTTGTTAGCTTATTTCCTTGTGTGCATTCTTTTTTCTCCCCCCAGCGCCTGACCTGGTGTCACTAGGTCTGTCTTTTTATCTGTGGGTCTACATTGTTAAAATGAACAGATTCTACTGAGAAACAAGATTGCATCTTATTATTTGTTTTTCTTCCTGAAACAGAACAGACTTTTCTCCCAGATGAATAGGTATGAACATCCGTGGGATTTCTCACTTCTAAAGGAGCGGAATGCTGTCTGTGTCTTTAGTGATTCACAGTAACTACTTTGCTTAACCATGGACATTTCTGTCATTATGGGTCAGTAATTTCTCAGGATGATAAGAGATGTTTTATTTAACGAGACATACTACTTTCACACTGTTAGATATAAATATTCTTTTATTGTCTTTTCTCTGGAATCCTTACCACCTCTGCCTCCTAGGGCTAAAGGTTATAAAATCACTTCCTTGCCCCAGTTTAGCTATGAACCTCACATAAAAACTCCAAGAGGATTTATAATCCTTAACTGATCGGGCTCTGAGAGAAGCAAACAAATTAGCCACCCTTTCTCTAATGACTCTTGCTTTCTCTCTGACACCACCAGAGGCAGATGTGTTAAGGTAATCACCCCAGCTCATGCGTACCTTACCCTGACCAATTAGTGGTAGAAATGTCCAGGAGAATACCCCATTTAATTGTGCATAGACAGAGGGAGACCACAAGTATCTTATATTTTCTGTGATGCTTTTGATATTGATTTGGAAATGATGCATCCTAACAATAGTAGATAGACATGTCAAGGGTACCCAGGAATTCTAATGTGTTGTGGCTTTGCTTTGTGAGCTCCCAGCTTTTGCTTTCTGATGTTATCATATTACATAGGCTTTATTAGTCCTCCACCCCTCTTTTCTTTTAGAGCATAGATGTTACATCATCTTCTAACAAGACAGCCCCTCTCTTTTACTCCAAATCTCACTGTTTTCCTTTGTTGCCATTAATTAACAGATTTGAAAAGCAAAATGCAACAACTTGTCAAATTTAGGAATTCTGTCAATCCTTTATTGTGTAAATGTTTTTGACCAGTTACTGAGTGCAAGGCTTAGGGACACAGTAGATTTTTATGCCAGGATTGCGGTCTATTCTTACATAACTTATAGACCTGAAGGTAACAGGCTTCATTAATCAGGTAAATCTAGAAGACTGTGTTATGGTACCTATGGGAACATGTACCAGGGGCCTCCAGGCCAGCATGAGTGTGGAGCAGGAAGAATTACCAAAGGACATTCAAATTAAGCTGAGACTTGATGAGCAAGAATGAGTTAGCTTTGAAAATGAAAATGAAGTTTTAAAAGCTTATTTTTTTTTACTCATTTAAGCTATTGAGTTCTATTTCTGGGAAACGTATTTTATATAGACATCTTAGGACAAATTCATCTCAAACAATAACAACAGCAACCAACAAGACATTAAAATTAACATGAGATTTAAAGTGTAATTTAAACCACAGGGGTTGAGAGACATTTTGATGGAATTTTGGGAGCTGAAGTTTGAATCTCTCCCTTGCTGTTTAATAGCTGTGGGTCCTTGGACACATTGTTTGAGTATTGATTTCTTCCAGTCTAAAATTTCATTTATTAGTGATATAATAAATCCTAGATGATCTTACTATGTTGCTTATTCAAGATTCTTAAGAAGTATCTGAAAGTTATTTATCACATTATGAATTTGCAGTTCAGTAAGTAATTTATTCTACTAGAAGACATTTCTATTGAGTGATAAACTTTGATCTCGTATGCATAACGTGGCATTGGTACCCTTATCAAGATCAACTTAATGCACAGAGCAAAGACAGTGATGATCATTACAACTTCATTGCTGCTTGTACTAGCTCCAAAAAATCTGAGTGTGATACATGATGTGAATACTGCTTATTCTCTCTGGATTCAAGAACCTATACTGAATTTTCAAAAATCAAGACCATTTTAGATTATACTACGATGACATTATTTCCCCCTTTTCTTTCCTCCCTCCAGTCTTTTCCATATACTCATGTTATTCCCTGTAAAAGTCATGATGTCTTTTTTCTTTGCTTCATACACACACACACACACACACACACACACACACCCCAACATACTTACACATATATATGCTTACATATAGATAGATAGATAGATAGGTAGACAGATAGATAGATAGATAGATAGATTAGTGCTACATGTATGTATGTAATTTCAGGGGTAAGCACTTGGCTATGGATACCAATCAGGGACTCTTCCCTGGAGAAGACTGTTTCCCCTGTTCTCAGAAGTCCTTAGTTGCCTATAGTTCTTGTCTGCTGACTTTTTAATTTTCTTTTTCAGAGTGTTTCATTACTCTTTGGTTTTCTAGAGTACATATTTCAATTCTATTTTTTTTCTTTATTTAAAATGTGAACAGGATTTCTTTAACAATGTTTCAGTCTTTGTTCAGGGAATCAATTCCATGGCAAACCTTAAACAGTATAGCATAGACACCAGTCACTGTACAAGCTGGAAACTAAGATCTAGTGTGGGTTGAGGTTTTATCACATACTAACTTTGGTAATTTAATATCTCCAAGCCTCTATTTCCATATGACAGTGACTTCAGGATTAATTAAGGTAATTGAATATAAAGAATATTCATGTTAAGAATAGAACAATGGCTAATTAATTGAACCTATAATGTCTCAACTGGACTTGGAAGAAAGCAGAATGCTAAATGATTGGCAGGTGGATTGCTTCCTTGACTAGCACTGGGAGGACTAAGACTGATGATTCTACTGCCATACCAGAAAGTGGTAGACCAACTGGTGGAAACCTGTGAGTAATAGCAGGTATACTTTTACTCCATTAGGCATTTCTCCTATCTTGACTCCTCATTAGTAAATTTTTGGGTTCAGTAAGAACCATGTGGAACAGCTAGGCGTGATGGCAAACACCTTTAGACCCAGCACATGGGAGGTAGAGGCAGGCAGATCTCTGTGAGTTCAAGGACAGCCTGGTCTACAAAGTGAGTCCAGGACAACCAGGGCTATTACACAGAGAAACCAAGTCTCAAAAACCAAAACCAATCAATCAAACAAACAGAATGAACCATGTGTAAAACTTTTACCATATGGAGATAATAACAGTCTGGTCCTTTAGGACTTTTATGGGTGGTAAAATGAATACAATTAACATTTCTAATTTCTCAGCCTTTGCATCAGCAAGGTTTCTTGTCTTCTAAGAATAGCTCTGAAGATACCTTTGTCATGTTTCAGCTTGTTTATTTGCCTAAATAAACTAACCACTCTCTGTCTTCTTAAGAAATCCCAATGAATTAATGCTAGGGTTTCCCAGGCTCATGTTCATTAAACTTGGTTCTATAGTGACAATTCTTTTTATTAAAAATTTTGGTACTGAATTATATGCAATAATTACCTACAGGCATAATATGTGCTGCCCTAGTTTTCATAGTTACAAATGTTATTCAATTAGAAACATTAGCTCTAAGTCAGTATATTGGAAGAAAGTGTATTTAATTTCAGTAATGACTTTTTACCTATTGTGTTCAGAAGTGTACCTGTAGTCATAGAGACAGACAATAATGTTAAATAGAAAGGATCATTCTAATGAGTAGTGGATTGAAACTTTAATTTTAGTTCTATATTTTAGAGAACTGAGAATACGGGTTGTCCTGTTGGAGTCTGTCTTAGCCAGGTAGCAGTACTCCCTTTCGGGGCTATGTGGGAAATATTCAAGGAGGTAGACTTTATCTTTACTTTTCTCTGGTATCACAATCCTCCTGTTTGGTCTTAGTGGGACCTTGGCGTGTGCATCTCTGACTGTAGATCTTTCTTTCCCTGTGCGCAGTACCTTTAGTTCTGGGCTATTGATGACTACTGATGCATCTTCTCCCTGGAGAGTTGGTCAGGTAATTATATCCGAAAAGAAATCTTTACAATTCTGCAGTGAGAAGTGTTCTGTAAAGAAGACTTGGTGAGGGACAGAGGAAAGCACTGTCTGGTATTAGTTTATTTATCTATATGTATGTAAAGCACAACCTCCCGGGTTCCCCTCTCTAGACTTGACAAATGTGGCAGAGTAAGAACTAGCTGGGAGTCGACAGTCTGACATTCTATGCATTGCAGCATTGAGCAGTGTGTTCTCCTAAAGCCTGTCTATTCCTAGCTGAGCCTTGGTTCTGTCGCTGCAGAAAGAAGGGGCCTTACTGTGAACTATTCATGATTCTATAATTCCTTTGATCTCTGTTTGCATACTTTCTTCTATTGGGATGGAAACTAAAAGTGCAAGGTTTTAATTTTCAAATATATTTGAAAGTAACCAAGGAGAACTCATTATCTCCCCCCCCACCCAAGTTATAACATGAATACAGATTCATTGAACAAATGTCAGCTCTATGGTACAGGTTGGTACAGGTCTAGGCTCTGAAAAGTCTAAAGTAATTGTGTGGAGAATAAATCATAAGAACTAGGAACAATGAAAGCAAGTTACATGCAGAAGTTTCCCAGTGCTGTGACCATACCATGGTGGTGTCATCAATAAATGAGAAATCTAGTCTCAACAGGGGCTTGGCTAATGTGCAGATACAAGATAACAGCTACTATTCTACCTCCTAGCTATTGCACCATGTCTGAAGCTCTCTGATGAGAGAACTCTCTTAATTCCTATAGCTGCTACAACCTAGCCAATAATTTTTCTTACCAGCCACAAGGACAAAGTATGAGCCAAGTCAACAGCCATCAAATAATTACAACATTCAGACAAGTTATTATAGTCTCTTTTCCTTCAGACTATTTTTCCCTGCCTATGACTTTTTAAGCTTTCAATGCATTTTAACCGAGAGTTAAATTTTTCACATCATTCCATGGTCTCTCAAAATATCATAGTGACATCTAGATAATAAGATGATAGTTTTGTAATTAAAGCAGAAATTGAGAAAGATAGTCGATATCTATCTTCAAATTTTTTTTAATGTACCACGTTTTATTTATCTATCCTTTTGTTGAGGGACATCTAGGTTTGTTTTTTTTTTTTTCCAAATTTCTGGCTATTATGAATAGAGTAAAAACAAACATGGTTGAGCAAATGTCTCTGTGGCAGAATGAAACATCTTTTATATGCCTAAGAATAGTATAGCTGGATCTTGAGGTAGACTAATTAGCATTTTCCTGAGGAAACACTACACTGATTTCCATTGTGGCTGTATAAGTTTACATTCCCACCAGCAATGGATGGGTAGCTTGCTACCTTGCTCCACATTTTTGCCAGCATAAGTTGTCACTTTTTTATTGATATTAGCTATTCTGACAGCTATAAAGTGAAATCTCAAAGTAGATTTGAATTATCCTGATGATTAAGGTGCTGAATATATCTTTAAGTGTAGCTCAGCCATTTGCATTTTCTCTTTTGAGAATTCTCTGTTATGATCTGTACACCATTTTTTAAAAATTGGGGGGGGTTGGTTTGATATCTATTTTTTCTGGGTTCCTTATATATTTTGAATATTTGCCCTCTATTAGAGATGTAGTTGGTAGAAATGCTTCTCATTCTGTAGGATTTATTCACATGATGGTATCCTTTGCCATGCAAAAGCTTCTCAGTTTCAGGAGATCCCATTTATTAATCATTGATCTAAGTACCTGTGCTAACAGTGCTCTGAACAGAAAGTCTTCTCCTGTGCCAGTGAGTTCAACATTACCCCCCAATTTCCCTTCTGTCAAGTTCAGGGTTTCTAGTTTTATGTTGAGGTCTTTGATCCACTTGCAGTTGAGTTTTGTGGAGGGTGATGAGTCTGGATCTATTTGGATTCTTCTACATGCAGCCATCCAGTTTGACCAGCACCTTTAAGACAGCTAAAGGAGATCAAGGGGATACAAATTGGAAACGAAGAAGTCAAATTATCCCTATTTGCAGACGATATGATAGTATACATAAGCAACCTCAAAAATTCCACCAGTGAACTCTTACAGCTGATAAACACCTTCAGCAAGGTGACTGAATACAAAATTAATTCAAAAAAATCAAAAGCCCTTCTTTAAACAACAAATAAATGGGCTGAGAAAGAAATCAAGGAAACAGCTCCCTTCACAATAGCCACAAACAATATAAAATACCTGGGGGTAACTCTAACCAAGCAAGTAAAGGACCTGTACAATAAGAACTTCAAGCCCTTGAAGAATGAAATTGAAGAGACCATCAGAAGATGGAAAGATCTCCCATGCTCATGGATAGGTAGAATCAACATAATAAAAATGGACATCCTACCAAAAGCAATATACAGATTCAATGCAATGCCTATCAAAATACCAACACAATTCTTTTTAGACCTGGAAAAAGCTATTCTTTATTTCATATGGAACAACAAAAACCCAGAATAGCTAAATCAATCCTATACAATAAAAAACATCTGGAGGTATCACCATCCCAGATTTCAAGCTGTACTACAGAACAATAGTAACAAAAACAGTTTGGTAATGGTATAGAAACAGACCAGTGGATCAATGGAATCAAATTGAAGACCCAGAAATGAACCCACACACCCATGGGCATCTAATTTTTGACAAAGAAGCCAAAACTTCACAATGGAAAAAGGACAGCATCTTCAACAAATGGTGCTGGTCCAACTGGATGTCCACATGTAAAAGAATGAAATTAGACCCATACTTACCACCTTGTACAAAACTTAAGTCCAAGTGGATCAAAGACCTTAACATAAGGTTGGACACATTAAATCTACTAGAAGAGAAAGTCAGAAAAACCCTTGAACTCATTGGCACTGGTGACAACTTCCTGAACAGAACACCAACAGCCTAGGACCTAAGACCAACAATCAATAAATGGCTCATGAAACTGAAAAGCTTCTGCAAGGCAAAAGACACTGTCATTCGAACAAAACGGCTATCTTCAAATTTTTATTCTGAGAAATGCTAATATATACACAATAAGAAAATGGAGTGGCCTACTATGTAGATTTATCTATTATGTATGAAATGCACATAAGTTAATGTTTTGGCTGTCTTCCCTTTTCACTGTTTTCCTAGAGTACTTTAATTCAAACTCCTTCATTTTAATTAATAAAAACTGTTATTTTAGCAGGAGGATCATCAATAGCTCTATTAAATCTTCTTTTGAAAAATTTAGTTTACTCATAGAGAAGTATTAATGCACTGTCTGACCTGATTGCAAATATAGACAACTACACAAAATCTGAGACAAACAAGACGAGATCATATGTAACACTGTTTTACTCAGAAATTGGCTCTTCCATGTTAAGCTCACAGGAGTAGCACCTTTTAGTTATTTCATTACTTTAAATTTAGAGGTTAGAATTATTTAGAATTTGAATGGGTCTTTTCTGTTCTTTTATCCCCAAATGTAGTATCCAGTGCAATGCCTAATAGTTAAATATCTGATTGATTTTTTTTCCTGTTATCAGTGACATTAATGTACCCTTCTAGTGTATTAACACTTTCATCTGTTAGTTAACACTCTTAATTGCAAATAAAAAAATTTTGGATATTTATAATCTGCCTTCTCTGTTCATGAATTCATTATCAAAATGGTAAAAAAAATGTTCATAATTGGATTATTATGTTAGAATGGAACTGCTGATTTAGGCCTAGGCATTTCCTTCTATCTCCGTGTTTTTCTGATGTCACTAAGAGAAAATTTGGTAATGGTTAATCTGAGGTCCTACATCTGAGAAGGAGAGATTAGAACAAAATGATCTTTTAACTGATAATGACAAAATAATAATCAGCATCCATGGTTGTAACTGTGTCCTAGCTATTTACTCATTAGGACTGTTCACTCTTCCTTCTTTGTGTGGTGATGAATTCCTACTAAGCACATACCAGACATTCTTCTTGAGGCTAGGATGGAGCAATGAGCAACCCCTCAATTCCTGTTCTTGTGCATTTTTTACTAACAGTCAATAAAAGTCACCTCATTATATAGGTGGGAATTTTGAGTCACAGAGAGCCAAAGTCTCTTAAGCCAAAGGTCATGTGGGTAGGATGTGACATTCAACATTTGAACTCAGGAGGACTGGCTTCATGAACCATGCCACAGCATGATGTAGTCAATTTAGAATTGACTACATTGGAATGCAAGTTATGCAGGTACCATCACAAAATAGGGCTGAAGCAGTGAGAAATCAACAGTGTGGAAATCTGTTTGTTGTTTTTAAAAACAGAGCTTTTATCTCTCCTTCCACAGAGAATATGCCAACTGGTCAGGTGTTTGACTTCCAAAGGTGAAACAGGTAGCACCTGAAGGCAGCTTGCTTCTCTTGTCAGAGGCTCTATTCTTAAGCACATACTCCCTTCCTTAGTGAGACCTATGAGTGTTAAAGGTGTTGTAAAATCAGTTTGCAGAAGCCCTAAAATGCAGTCTTCCAAGAAAGAGTTAATGTGTATAAACTATCATGAAGAACTCTGAAAGAAAGCCAGTAGTCCATTGCAAGAATTTGTTTGTGAAGGAAGTGCAGGTGATGCTGGATTGGATGCATGAGCTTTCCTCAGAAGCCATTTTGGCACCACGCCTTCAGACTCAAGAAACACCACCTGTGCAGCCCTCTCAGCAGCCTGTATTCTGAGCATATGGAGTGTTCTGCTTATTGAGCACCTTAAAGAACATCTTAACATCTTGGATGGAAACATGAGGCCAAGGATAAAATTTTAAAGAGTTAATATAATTAGAACCATGCAAGATTAACCATGTATTTACCACTAGCTGATAGTGTATGCAAGTTTGTATTTTAGAGTAAACAGACCACTCACTTATCACAGGTCTTTAGTATTGTATAGGTTTAAATTATGTTGGTTTAATTTAATATAGGTATAATTTGAGATATATTAAGTTAGTCTGAGACACATTTAAAATTGTTTTGTCAATATTTCAGTGACTTCTGGTCAAAAATTTCCTTTTCCCACAAGTAGCTTTTTCCTAACTTAAAAATTATTCATTTTTAATGAACACATAATTATTCATATTTATGTGGTAGGTGTGAATTTTGGAAATGTGTATATGTTGTATCAAGGTGTAATGATTAAGTCAGAATAATTAGCATATTGACCATGTCAGGTTTCTATCATTTATTATTGGCAAGAATACTTGGAAGTCTTCTGTTTTAACAAACAAACATGACAAAATAAAATATAATAAAGCAAAACCATCATATTGAACTTGGACACAGCACCCCATTAGGAGAAAGAGTTCCAAGAACAAACACAAGAATAGAGACCCATTTGTTCTCACACTCACAAGTTCCATAAAATTACTAAGCTAGTATATGTGCCTTGTTTAGTTGATTCAGAGGGCTTTGTTCTCCTGGTGTCCTCTTTCCTTTCTGGCTCTTATATTCTTTCTCCCTCCTCTTCCTTAGGGCTCCCTTAGCTCTGAGGGGAGGGATCTGAGGGGAGGGATTTGGTGGAGACATCCCATTTAGACTGTCTCTCTGTGTAATGTCTGGCTCTGGGTCTCTGCATCTGTTCCCATCTGCTGCTGGGGGAAGCTTCTCTGATGTTTACTGAATAAAGGCACTGATCTATGAGTATAGCAGAATATCAATAGGAGTTATTTTATTGATACTTTTAAAATATTAGTAGTGTTTGGTTTTACCTTGGGTCTCTGGGCTATCTAGCCTCTGGTTCTTGGTTACCCTATTAGCATTGTATAAGGGTTCCATCTCATGGAGTGTGCCTTAAATCAAATCAGACATTGGTTGGCTACAATTTCTGCACCACCATTTAATTATCATATTTGCAGGCAGGACGCATTGTATGTAAAGATTTTGTGGCTGGGTTTATATTTACACTTTTTTGATAGCCTGAAGAGTGCTTTCCTTCACCAAAAACACTAGAATGTAGGGATGAAGGCTCCATGTAGGCACCA
This sequence comes from Lophiomys imhausi, assembly GCA_907164525.1. Lineage (NCBI taxonomy): Eukaryota > Metazoa > Chordata > Mammalia > Rodentia > Muridae > Lophiomys > Lophiomys imhausi. The sequence continues at coordinate 394,364 of CAJQZJ010032991.1, read as the reverse complement.
GCTGGACTTCTCCAAGTTCAATGAGTTATGTGGTTGTTGTCCTCTGCAATTGGGCCGTCAGTTTGCAGGAAGCAAACCATTGTCTTATCTACAGCCTGGTTTTGTTTGTTTGTTTGTTTTTCCACAGGACCGACCTCCTTGGCCAACAAATCAATTTAATGCAATCCATTCCCACTAACTGGAATCCTTGTTTGGTGACAAGAGATGACCAGTTGAGACTCTGTATCCCCCATTATTTGGAGACCTCATTAGGATCACCTTCCACTGTAGTAGGTTCCCATATAACCCCTCAAATGCCCTTCAATTCCAGCTGTCTCTCTGTGCATCCTCTCTCTACACTATTTGAGTCTTCTGCTCCCATCCCCACCTCGTTTGACCATAAAATCTAGTCTATTTCTCCCTCCCAGGGAGAGCCATGTTTCCCCCTCTAGACTGCCTTTCCAGAAAGGTATCTATTGCAAACATCTCCTTGGTTAGGGGTGGGACTTTGTGTCCACTTCCTCCCCTCAACACTAAAATTCTGTTTTGTTTGAACCTATATGCCTTTTCTTGGAGTCGTCCACCACCTCTGGCTTCTACAACCTTTCTGTCTACTCTTTTTTCATAGATCTATGAGTCTTGAGGGTTTGATGAAGACATCCCATTTATAGCTGAGTGTTCCAAAGTCTCTCGATCTCCACACACTGTCCAGTTGTGGGTCTCAGTACCAATTCCCATCTGCTGCAAGAAGCTTCTCTGCTCAGGGTTGAGGAAGGCTCTGATCTATGGGTACAGCAATGTGACACCATGAGTCATTTTGTTACTAGGTTCCCTTAGCAGAAGAATACTTGCAGGTTTCCTTCTAAGCCCATGATTTAAGTGATCTCAGATTCTTGGCCACTTTAACAGTGGCAAGTATGAGTTACATCCATGGACTGAACCTTAAATCCAGTCATTTGATAATCCCATGACCTTTGTGCCACTATTGCACCAGTATATCTTGCAGGCAGGTAGCTGTAGATCTCAGAGTTTGTAACTGGTTGATATTGATGATTACTTTTTCCTTCTGGTAGTATGCAGAGCACTTTCCAGCACCATAAATGCTAGTCAGTAGGGGTGAAGCATGTACTTGGGCACCAACCCTGCTTCTCATTTTTCAATGAGATAAATATATTGTATCTTCAGCAATAGGCCTTATCATCAGGTTGTAGACGGTAGCCAACAGCCTATGATGTTTGGACGGAGGTGTCTGTAGAACCCCTTTTGCCAATGATTCAATGAAATACAACTCATCTCTAGCACTGGAGGGTTTACTCAATAGCATAAGATGTCTTAGTTGGGGCATTGACTTTCTTAACAAACACATACAAATGAAGTAAAGCCATATATTTGAAAGAGTCTGTTTTGAATATTTGACATGATTATACACTTGGTAGTAAGAGTTGTACATCCCAGCTTTGAACTTCTCACTCTTCCTTCTGTTTCATATTTAAAGACTTCACTCGGTTCTCTGCCTATAGCGTGTTCTGCATTATTCCCTAGAACCTTTACATTTAGTGTTTGTGCTTGCCACATCTTTTCAAAGGCTTGCCCATGGGTTACAGAGCCTTTAGACTCCAGGACCATGGGATCTGAAGACAAGAACAGCAGGCTTGAGCAAACACATTCCTGTGCAGCTCTTTGTTTTGAAGTTTGCATCCCAGTCAGTCTGTGAGATGGGTATCCTCCACTTGCTTCTCCAGCATAGACCATACAGTGATACATCTGACTTGGCTCTGGCAACACTTCTTTTTCACCTGCTTATATAGAGACTCAGTCCTGGCTAGTTTTATGTCAGTTTGTCACAAGCTAGAGTTATCTGAAAGGAGGGAACCTCCGTTGAGAAAAATGCCTCCGTAAAATGGAGCTATATGGCATTTTCTCCATTAGCTATCAATGGGGGAACGGCCCAGTCCATTGTGGGTGGAGCCATCCGTGGGCTGCTGGTTCTGGGTTCTATTCTATATGAGAGCAGGCTGAGCAAGCCATGATGAGCAATGCAGCAAGCAGCACCCCTCCATGGCCTCTGCATCAGCTCCTGCTCTCAGGTTCCTGCTCTGTTTGAGTTCCTGTCCTGACTTCCTTCATGATGAGTAGCAGCAACAAGAAAGTGTAAAGTCAAATAAAGCTTTTCCTCTCCTACTTGCTTTTGTGGTCATGGTGTTGGTTGCAGCAATCCTACAGCAAACCCTATCTAAGTCTGTGATTCTGAGACGGATATTGTGCGAACACACCCATGTGGCAATTGAGCCTATAACCACGGCCTTATTAAAAAAATACCAATGAGTGCATTATTGACAGAAAAGGCCAAAAAAGAGAAATTGACAGAAGCAAAGCATGTTTGAGAATGATAATGTTTTTCAAACAAAGAAAGCTGATATTGTGGTGATTAATAAACTTCTAGGCTATTTTGCTCAAAGTGAGATTTGAATTTATGCTGATCAAATTTGCTAAAGATAAAGAGGTCTGCTGTCTCCTGGTTGGCACAGAGGTTCTGTTGGGGAAACACCGCATTCTTTTAAATTGTAGCAGAAACTATTACTTCTATATTACACACTTGTTTCTTCACTTTTCCTATTCCCCAAGGCCATAGTTCCATTAAGGCCAGGGACAGAAACGCTGGGTGAGTAAACCAGCCCATTTCGACAGACAGAAATTTGTTTGCAAAGTAGAATAATATCTTCCATATTGCTTTTCAATTGCTTTTGGAGTCATCATCCTTTATGACGGATTTATGGGAAAGCTGTGAGCTGAGAAGTGATTTGGATCTAGGATTTTCTGTATAGTTATTAAGAAAGAGAAAGTGGGGGATAAAGATATGAGAATATTTAAATGTGAAGCAGTGGACTCTGCTCCAGCACAGTCCCCATGACTGGGACTTTGATTTGAGCAGGAAGGGCCAACTGATTTCCACGTGACCTGACTACAGACAGTGTTCTCAGTTCCTGGAAAAAAAATCTGCCAGATGCATATTGCTGTTAATTAGATGCTGGACCAGACAGAAGTTGATAGATGCAAATTCACACAAATGAGAGGGGACTGAGGAGTCCTTTTGTATGCAAGTGAGAGGATTGCTGTGGATGAGGAGGTTTGGTTTTGTTTTGTTTTTTTCCTTTTTCTTTTTAATTCCATGTGTCTGGTTATTCTTGATTTTGGCTGAATTTAGAACTCCTAAATCAAGGGCTGATTCCTTGTGAAGTTACACATCCCCTGTTTGAAATATGGGGTTGTAGAGCAAAAGTGGGCTTTCTAGAGACCTTTATCACAATGGTTTGATGAGAAATAACATGAAGTTGTATCTTTACATATAATGCCTCTGTGTCTTTAGATATAACAGACTACATAGGAAGTGTTGATGTTGCAATAAAAATTAAAGCATGCCTTGTTCAGAAATATGTCAGAGATGAAGTGTGACTGGGTAACATGCTTCTTCTTCAGAAACAATTTTATCCCATTGTGATAATGTCCATAGAATGACGTGGTTCTCTTCAAACACAGCCCTCTTTCCTTACTCTCTTTTCTTTTTCTCCCTTTATCTTTTCTATTTTTTGGTTTTTCGTTTTGTTTTGTTTGTTTATTTCTTTGTTTGTTTTTCAAGACAGGGTCTCACTATGTAGCCCTGATTGTTCTATAACGCTTTCTGTAGACCAGGCTGGGCTCGAACTCACAGAAATCCACCTGCCTTTCCCTCCTGAGTTCTGGGATTAAAGGTGTGCACCACCACTGCCCTGCCTGTTCCTACTCTATCTTGTCCTTCATGTGTCTCAACTCATCAACCTCATTGCTTTTCTAAGAGATGCCCTGAGAGAATTTCCTTGTCTACTTACTCAATTGTGTATGCCCCATCTCTTTCCCTCCTCTCTGGGGCTTAGAGCTGTGATCCAGAAAGAAGTAAGAAAGATTTAGAACCAAATATATGTAAGATAAGGCAATGGCGTGAGTCTACATTTTGGATGCTACTAACTCATAGCTACACTGTTCATAAGAATAACTGCCAGTGTTAACTGAGAATATACCTTGTGCCAAACCAAGAGTTCACACAGATTATCCAGTTTAATTTCTATAGCAACCTAGTGTGAGTATTGTCTATATTTTATGGCCATGAAAGGGGAGATCTAGGCAAGTGAAGTATCATGTCCATAGAGGCAAGAAGGAGCTGTGATGTGGGTCCTAACTCATCCTCCTGCCCACTTCTCTGATTCGCCATCTGAGATAATGATTCAGTCAAAAGCACAGGGCACAGTCTGTGCAGCTGCTTCCAGTGGCCCAAAGGTTAGCTCAGCCATTGCTTGCCTTTATTTTATTACTTGCTGCTGCCTGAAATGCCATGTTCAGGGACTTTCTTTAAGAATGAGGACACAGTAAGGGCTAATTAGCCATCAGCTTCCAGTTGGGTTTCCTGGCTTAAGGCTTTCCTAAAATGCGACAGGTCATTTAATATAGATGTTGATGTAAGTTTTAGTTGTCCATTAAAATATTGTATGCTTTTCAGGCATGTTTTGACCTTTTTAGGAATCAAATAGCTATAGAGTCTCATAAAAAAAACATTTATACTGACAAGGTTTCCTCTAGCTCACACTTCACATGTGTTCATTGTAAAATGTTAGATAGCCTAGTCACAGGGAAGGGGATTTTAGAGAATCTCTTATGTGCAGCTAATTGCTTTTGCTTACAGATAATGGATGCATTTGGTTTCTTTGGGGGGGAGGCAATAATCACTTGGTCCAAACAGATTATTTTAGAATGAGGTCACATCAGTTCCCAGGGGCTCCCATGGCCAATGGTCACAAACTAAGAAACCTAAAGCAACATTACCCAGATGATGGCCGTACACCTGACATCTAGTTCTTAGTACTCAATGGTCTTCTGAAGCCCTAGTGACATTTCCACAAAACATTGAAAGCCCCGGGTTATCAGAAAACACCAAAAGCAGGGATCAAGGTGAGGAAGAAATGTTCACTCCAATCTCTGTGTCTGTCTGTACATGCTGTTCTTTGTGGGGGCCAGTATCCAAATTTTCCACTTTTTAGGAAATGAATGTCCACCTTAGTTGGCATTGTTTAGGTTTATTTCATATTATTTTTATCAATTTTTAAGGTAGACTCTCTCTTTTTCAGGCCTGGCTGATTTGGGTGTTACATGAAATTTTAATATTCATAAGTGTTCAGTAGTCTATGGTCATCTACACTTGGAACTCACTATGAAACCCAGACCAGCCTTGTATGCATGACTCTCTTCCTGTGTTAGCCTCCCAAGTGCTTGAACCAGAGGATTAAAAGGGAGAGACACAGAGAGATGGTAAATGCCAGTGAGTTCTGTATTCTTTTTGCAGTTTAAAAGGTGTTACATTTCTTTTCTGAAATTTTCTTGGAGGTTAAGAAAGAATTTTCTTAGATATCAGTAACCAGGACATAGAAGATGATGGCTATAACCTACTTAGTCTGACATGTTAATAATATTTAAATAACAGAGATACTATTAGGACAAAGCTATAAGGATTGTGATGCTCTCAATATGTTGAAGCACCTACTCATTTTGCTACCAGTAGCAATATTAAGGTGGGAGTTTGTGCTCTCAGGAGCCAACACAAACCAAGTTTACCCAACTGGAAAGTTGAATGACTTTTAATATTACTATAGATTCATGAAAATTAGTATGGTGGCAGTTACTCTTTAATCAGCTAGTTCCTCAATTAACAACACAGAGAGACTATGATTTATTTGAATAGGCTGAACACAATGCTGTGCATTAAAATCTATTTATATCTGTTGTTTTGTATAGTATTTACTGTTATAAGAGAAGGAACCATCTGTTGGACTGAAAGGGGAAACTTCTGGGGGGAAGAGGGTGGAAGGGCGGGATAGGAGGGGGGAATAGGGAGGGGTTTGTGACTGAGATGTAACTTGAAGAAAAAAAAATAAAGTATTTAAAAAAATAAAATCTAATATAATGCCTTATGGCTAATCTATCTCCCTCTCAGTGAAAATCCCCTAATACTTGCATTTGCGATTTTCTCTGGAATTGGCTCCTTCTCATCCTGCCTCCTGGATCTCTCCTCTTCCTGCAGCCATGCCTCTTCTCCTTCTCGTTATCCTGTTCCTCTCTCTCCTCTCATCCTGGAAATAGAAGTCCCACCCTATTCTCTTTAATGCCCAGCTACTAGTTGCCTAGATTTATTGGCAAACCTGAGACAGGTGATTCTAAAATAAACATAACAAAACCATGTCCAGTTTGAAGCCAGATAGTGGGATAGAGAGTCCAGCATTTGAATAAACAAGGGTAAACTTTACACAGTGCACAAAAGCAATATGTCATCAGTGGAGCTTTTCATGTGTTACAAGTGTCCTCCTAGTGCTGATTTTGACAGAATGTCTTAGACATGAGTAGAGTAAGATATTTTGAGACCAGGGCTGACTCAACATTTATTTACAATAAAGAGTACTCTTTGATTGCTGTCATGACAAAAAAATAAGGAACAATTAAAAAATTGGCAAGCTATATGTTTAGTTAATTATTCCATATTATTTGAAATAAAATAACTGTCTAAAATTTTTCTGTTTGAGGGGTGCTGGAAAGATGACTCAACCTTTAAGAGTGCTTACAGATCTTACAGGACTCTTATATCAAATGCAGAACATTACACACATGTATGTGGTTGAGTGTTTTGGAAAGTCAGGGACATTGCTGATGGGATGTTGCCTGCAACAGCTTCCCAAATGTCAGCTAAACGTGAAAAGGTGTTGCACATGTGCAGAGGACAAAGCCCGTGGAAATAAAAGGACAGTTATAGACATGGCACATGGGAAACAGCCTAGGTCTTATAGGAGACAGAATTTGCTGGTATAAGAAACAGTGCGATGTAGAAAAACTAGGACAGGAGTTGGAAAGAAGGCCAAGCTTTGTCACTAGCCTTAGTTGTTCATTTTAAAAATTAAACGTAATATCTCATCTTTGCTTTGGCAGTCATCAAACTCAGGGTCAATGTTCTTTTGACTGCTTAAACACTGGTTGATATTTTAATTTATGCTTGTGGGATGGAGGCCTGGATATTTATGCTATTAGCAAATTGGGGGAAATGCCATGCTTGTGAACCATGAGTTTTGACTGGCTTTGACTCTTGAAGACTTGTCAGGAGGCAAGTAATTCTGAGAACCAGCACACTGGAAGTTCTTGGTGATTTTAGGAGGGGGGCAGGAGAAATGTGGTTAGATCTGATGATGACATTCAAAGGAGCTTCTGATGCTGTGTGAATTTGGGCATGGAGACTGACAGAGGCTAGCATGCTGGAAGCAGTCTAGAGGACACAGATTATTCAGGGCTTATGGGTTGGAGGAGATGAGGAAATGCTCTGATGGGTATCTAGTGCCTTCATTGAAAGAGAATATATTTTGAGGTAGTCCTTGATTTTCAATGGGCTCCGATAGTCACTCAGCCAGGGGTGCTAATGCTCACTTATGTGTATTCTTTCACACATAAACCAGGCATGACTTGACAGCTCAGCCTTGTGATCTCATCACGAAAGTACTTTGTATCAACTACATAGGTCAAATGCTGGGGTAGCATACTAATGTCAGAGAATATCCCTACAAGGAATGGAAGGAAGAAACCATCATTTTTACTGTCTCAATGAAAGTGCTATACAAGTGGTTCTCAACATTCCTGATGCTGGGAATCTTTAATATAGTCACCACCTTATGTTGTGGTGACTGGCAGTCATAAAATTATTATCATTGCTACCTCACAACTATAATTTTGCTACTGTTATGAATTGCAATGTAAATATCTAATATGCAGGATATCTGATATGCATCCCTTGGGAAAGGATCATTCGATCCCCCAAAAGGGTCACAATCCACAGATCAAGAACCACTGCTCTATGCTATTTTTACAGGAAAAACAAGTTCATACTTCAACACAGTAAGTATCTGAATTATAATCCAGCTGAGTTGACCTTGGTATATGAATGGGAAATTATTAGTTAATGTTTTAACACTTGTACAACTTGTTTTCTATATTGTGGCTCTTGCAATGCATAAAATAATGAAATAAAAACTATTTGAGTATCTATTTGCATGCTACTCACTTTGAAGACCCTCTGAATGTCATCTACCTCTCTTTGTTTCTCTTTTTAATTTCCTCTTCTTATGACTATTATGATTGATCTTGATGTTTATTACCTAAGGTGTTAAAAGTATCTATGTAATATAAAAATAAATAGTAATTTTGACATGTCTAAATAATGACTTTTTTAAAAAGATTTTTTAAGACAGGGTTTCTCTGAATAACAGCCCTGGTTGTCCTGGAACTCACTCTATAGACTAGGCTGGCCTTAACTCACAGAGATGCACCAGCTTCTGCCTCTCAAGTGCTGGGATTTTAACAAATTTTCCCTTGCCTACCAGTGTGCTTAGAATATCCATACATGTATCCATACTGCATCTATTTTTGTTACTTTATAGTATTTCATTGTCTAAAAAGATAAGGGTTTATTTATATCAATTCCATATCCATTATTCATATCCATATTGTATACATTAATTGGAAACCACCTAATAACTTTTTCCTAATCATAGATACAGTCATTTAATCTTTGCAATTTATAGATGTCTCCATTTATTATCATTTATTATTTATTCAAGTTACATCACAATCATAGCCCCCTCCCCTGTTCCACCCTCCCACCCTCTTCCCCCTTTCCCTCCTCTACTTTTCCTCAGATGAGGGGAGCCCCTCCTATATGGTCCTATGAGGGCTAAGAGCTTCTTCCTCTTCCACTGAGGCCCGACAAGGTAGCCCAGCTGGGGTAAAATGTTAGTTGAACATGGCAACAGTATCCATGTCAGAGAGGAACCCCCTCCCCTCCTCCACTTGCTAATGTGTCTGCAGCAGACCAAGCTGCCTATCAGCTATATATGTGTAGGAGGCCTAGGTCCAGTCTATATATACTTTTTTTTTGGGGGGGGGGAGGGGTTGGTGTTTCAATCTCTGTAGGCCTCCAGGGGCCTAGGCTGGTTGGTTCTGTTGGTCTTCATGTGAAGTTCTTGACATCTCCAGATTCCTCTATTCTTCCTCCCTCTCTTCTTTACAAGATGGCCAGAGCTCCACTTAATTTTTGGCTGTGTGTCTCAGCATCTGCTTTAATCTGCTACTGTGTGGAGTCTCTCATAGGATATTTTTGCTAGGTTCCTGTCTCTTTGGGACTGTGGGTTGTAGGATGGCTATCCTGTACTATATGGCTAATATCCACTTATAAGTGAATACATACAATGTGTATCTTTCCAGGTCTGGGTTACCTCACTCAGGATGAGATTTTCTAGTTCCATCAATTTGATTGCAAATTGTTTAATTTCCTTATTTTTGATAGCTGAGTGATATTCAATTGTGTAAATGTATCACAGTTTTGTTTTGTTTTGTTTTTTTAACCATTCTTAAGTAAGGGCATTTGCATTGTTTCCAGTTTCTAGCTATTACAAATAAAGCTACTATAAAAATAGTTGAGATATCCTTGTAGTTTGGTGAAGAATCTTATATATATATATATATATATATGAGTTGTATGTCTTAGTCTTGAGGTAGAATTATTCCTAATTTTCTAATAATATCACCAGATGGATTTCCAAAGTGGCTGTACAAGTTTGCACCCCCACCAGCAGTGGAGGAGTGTTCCCCTTTCTCTACAACCTCGTCAACATGTGCTGTCAGTTGAGTTTTTGATCTTAGCCATTCTGATGGGTGTAAGGTGGAACCTCAGAATTGTTTTTATTTTCATTTCCCTGATGACTAAGCTTTTCTCATTAAAGATTCCTCTGTCGTAAATTCTCAGCTCTTTACCCTATTTTTTTGATTGGATTATTTGGTTTGTGGGTGTTTAATTTCTTGACTTCTTTATATATTTTGGATATTAGCCCTCTGTTGGATGTGAGGTTGGTAAAGATCTTTTCCCAATCTGTTGGCTGCCATTTTGTTCTGATAGTGTCCTTGCTTTACAGAAGCTTTTCAGTTTCATAAGGTCCCATTTGTTGATTGCTTTTCTTAGAGCCTGAGATATTACTGGTGTTCTGTTCAGGAGATTGTCTACTGTGCCAATGAGTTCAAGGCTTTCCCCCACTTTCTTATATATTAGATTTAGTGTATTGTGTTTTATGCTGAGGTCTTTGATCCACTTGGACTTGAGTTTTGTGCAGAGTGATAAATATGGGTTTATTTGCATTCTTGTACATGTTGACATTCAGTTAGACCAACACTATTTGTTGAAGATGCTTTCCTTTTTCCATTGTATGGCTTGGATTCTTTGTCAAAAACCAAGTGACCATAGGTGTGTGGGTTTATTTCTGGTCTTTGATTTAATTCCATTGATCAAACCATTTGTTTCCATGCTGGAACCATGCAGTTTTTGTTACTATTGCTCTGTGGTACAGCTTGAAGTCAGGGATGGTGATGCCTCCAGAAGTTCTTTTATTGTGCAGAATTGTTTCAGCTATTCTGGATTTTTCTACATGAACTTGAGAATAGCTCTTTCAAGGTCTTTAAAGAATTGTGTTGATATTTTGATAGGAATTGCATTGAGTTTATATATTAATTTCACTAAGATGGCCAATTTTATTATGTTAAGCCTACCAATCCATGAATATGGGAGATCTTTCCATCTTCTGATATCTTCTTCAATTTTTCTTCAGAATCTGTATTCTACAAAATTGGAAAATATAAATGAAATGGATGAGTTTTTTGATTGATTCTACTTACCAAAGTTAAATCAAAATCAAGTAAAAAATTTACATAGTCCTATAACCCCTAAGGAAATAGAAGTAGTCATTAAAAGTCTCCCCCCGCCAAAAAAAAAAAAAAAGCCCAGGGGTAGATGTTTTCAGTGCAGAATTCCATCAGACATTCAAAGAAAAGCTAATACCAATACTCCTCAAACTATTCCACAAAATAGAAGCAGAAGAAACTTTGGCAAACTAATTCTATGAAGCCACAGACACCCTGATACCTAAACCACACAAAGACTCAATAAAGAAAGAGAATTTCAGACCAACTTCCCTCATGAATATTGATGCAAAAATACTCAATAAAATACTAACAAACTGAATCCAAGAACATCTCAAAAACATCATCTACCTCAATCAAGAGGGCTTCATCCCAGAGATGCAGGAATAGTTTAGCATATAAAAATCCATCAATGTAATCTACCATATAAAAAAATGAAAGAAAAAACAATCACATGATCATCTCATTAGATGCTGAAAAAGCCTTTGGCAAAATCCAACACCCTTCATGATAAAAGTCTTGGAGAGATCAGGGATACAAGGCCCATACCTAAACATAATAAAGGCAATCTATAGCAAGTCAATAGCCAATATCAAATTAAATGGATAGAAACTCAAAAATCCCGTTAAAACTGGGGACAAGATAAGACTTACCTCTCTTTCCATATCTCTTTAATATAGTACTTGAAGTTCTAGCTAATGGAGATCAAGGAGATACAAATTGGAAAGGAAGAAGTCAAACTATCCCTATTTGCAGATGATATGATAGTATACATAAGTGAACCCCAAAACTCTACTAGAGAACTACAGCTGACAAACAACTTCAGCAAAGTGGCTGCATACAAAATTAACATAAAAATATCAGTAGCCCTTCTTCATACAAAAGACAAAGAGGCTGAGAAAGAAATTAGGGAAACAACACCCTTCACAATGGCCACAAATAACATAAAATATTTTGGTGTAACTCTAACCAAGCAAGTGAAAGAAGTGATAGGAACTTCAAGACTCCATTTGTTTTCTATGATGATTGTTATAGAACTATGTTCCTCAGAAAGTTAAAGGAAGAAAATGTGCTAACAGAAAGAGGATGGATGGATAGATGATAGATAGATAGATAGATAGATAGATAGATAGATAGATAGATAGATGGACGGATGGACAGACAGACCTCCTAAATTTACTCATATGTATTCTGTTACAATGTGAGCACTGCTAACCTGAACTACAAGCTCCTTTCTACTTGGAGAACAGGTGGTTTCTTGGTAACTCTGAAGCTCATGTTATGTTACATAACCCCATGAGCCCTAATTTTGCTAAGCTTATTAAAGAGACCAAATATCTTAGTCACTATCTACAGGAACAAATGTCTTCACATTCATCTTTTTATTTTCTTTTTTGGTAAGGAAAGATCACGCAATCACATCATGGCATAGTCTTGTCTTTTTCAACCCTGAATTTTGAGTGAAAGCAAAGCTTTTGTTTTCTGTAGTTTCTGAATACCAGGGTGCTTAGAGATACCTTCTTTGTGAGCATGGAGGTCATCATCATTGTAGCCTCATCAGCAGAGTAAAATTCCATTCCCCAAGTATCTTCCAGAGAACCTACCATTGATGTCTTGAATGTTCTTCAGTAGACGATGCATCTTTCCTTCTGACTACAGATAGTGGTTATTAAATTTGAAATGATGTAAAGCTTACAAATTACTTCAAGTTAGATGACAGAGTTGCTGAGTTCATAGAAGGAATATGAGAGAAATCAAAATAAATAAAATGAATTGTATTAGAAAAAAATAGATTTGTGCTCGCTTCGGCAGCACATATACTAAAATTGGAACGATACAGAGAAGATTAGCATGGCCCCTGCACAAGGATGACACGCAAATTCGTGAAGCCTTCCATATTTAAAAAAAAAGAAAAGAAAAAAATAGATTTTAAAAATCAGTGAAAAGGCACTAGACAAGGTCATCTTGACAGGTTTGACAGGTTTTCATGTGAGGAGTTGTGAGGATCGTGGATGTCATTTGTGTTGTGCAACTATGGCAATGAACTCAGGCCTACATTGATAGCCATGAACACAGGTAGAACTTCACTTACAGGAAGTAACAGTCACCCAGTTTCATTCCAGGGCAAGTCAGTTGACAGATTTGTTTAGATCTCCAGCATCAGCAGTGCCACTGGGCCTTGAATGACCTAGAGACCAGGATACTGACCTTAGTACTAGAAGGCTTGGAATTGGTGTCACTAAAGAACTTTTGGAAGAGTAATTTTATTATAATTACCCACAGTCATGGTACAATTAGTAGCCAGTGTTTGGCATGGAATGCATTGAACAGAATTGAAATGTTGTAAATTGTAACTTTTTGTATATTGTATAAGCATTTTTCTGACTTATCTGTGGACATATCTCATGTCAGTTTTTCCATATAAGATAAATAATGTGTAGACAGTTTAAAATGTTGCCATTTATTGATGAGAGTAGATCATCCTAGTGTTAGTAAGTGTAAATCCTTAGGTTTTATCCAAGCTGATTTTGAAGTCCACATGTGTACTGCAATATGAATGCTTGGGTTGTAGTGATGAAGCATGGGTATCTGTGCTGTTACTTTCCTCTGTCCTGTCGGAGACAAACACAGGAGTAAACGCATGCAGTAATTCCTCTTGGGGGATTGAGGGGGCCCTGGTTACCTAGTTATGCAAGAACTGTCAGGAGGAGAGACTCCATTGTACAGAACACATTCATACTGTTTCAAAGAAAAGACATTTAAGTACCTGTTGGTAATCATATGTTTAAATGAAGCTATGAAAGAATTGACTCTTTTGTTTGTTTGTTGAGACAAGGTGTCTTGGTGAAGCCCTGGCTGTCTTGGACTAGCTTTGTAAACCAAGCTGGCCTCACAGAGATCTGCCTGCCTCTGCCTCCTGAGTGCTGGGATTAAAGGTGTATACCACCACACCCAGCAAGAACTAACTTTAAATGTATGTTAGTGTTCTTTTGTTTGGGTCAAATTTACAAAGAAAAATGTTGTCATGTAAAGTTAGCTAATCTCTGCTAAAGGAAAATTTTATTTACTAAGTGCTAAGCTGACATTCCCATAGTATAATTTTTCTCCTGATTTTTCTGGATGATAAATTGTTGAATCTTGGTTTCTCAGCATTGGTGAAGCATCTAAAAATGTGTGTTTGAGTTGTGTTTTGAGGTAGATATTCAATCTCTGTCTACTATACAACCTTAACACCTGTTGAGTCTTTGGAAGAATTGAAAGTTTTGATAACTGAAATCAGAGTTTTATAATTTCCCTCAGTTGAAATACTGGTTGGAAATTGTCTCTTTGAATAATAGGCAGGTAATTTTAGAGCCACCCTAACAGTAGAGTGTGATGTCTTTCTGGGTTTGCATCTGGCTGTCTTTCTAACGTGAAGGACTGTTGAAACAGGTTGCTAAGAAATGACGTATTTTCCAGAAGTGTGGAACACTTCTAAATTCCCAGAAAGTGAGATTTCAGCATAAGAATATGTTAGCTGCTTTTGATTTCACACTTTGGCTGACTTAACTATTCTCCAATCACTTTACTTAGAGCACATTATAAAAGCATATTCAGTGGCCATTCCAGAAATAACATACCCTGATCATCCTGTCAGAAATCATAATAGTTTTCAGAATTGCCAGCTACCAAACAGAGTATCTGAGTTGCTACCTAAACTGTAGAATTTTCAACCAGTGTCTCTGTCTGTATACATAGGGAAGGTAATGCTTTTGTAGAGGATTTAGAAAATGAAATGAATTACACATGGAAAAAAAATTACTTACAGCAGTAACAACTACCTATAATGTAGGAAAACAACAGAATTTTATTCATTGAAAATATGAGGTCAGAAAAAACGCGAACACAAAAGTTTTTCTTTGTCTAGCAGACCTAAGATCTCTCAGTAGCATGTAGTAATGGCATAACTAACCTACATAATTTTTTCTGGGACTTTTTTGAATAATTGTTAATATTTACTTCATTCATTGTTGTCATCATTCACTAAAATGTGCATGCATAACTTTTAAATCCTTACTATTAGAGCAAAAATATTAAAGATAATTTTTATGGGCTTCATACTAGTCATTCCCTTCAGTAATCATAGCCAGCAATTTTCTTTGTGGTTTATTCTGCTAATTTTTCTAAGGTCAATTGACCCTTTTATAGAAAAAAAAAATGTGCCCTGAAGCTTCTGAGGTTCATTCATTTAGATCTTTTCCAAAGGGAACAAAGAACTCCTTGGGAAATATGCATGTTTGCTCTGTTCTGGAAATATCTATTGCTTTTTCAGTTTCTGGAGAAATGAGCAATTTTAACATGATCTTTAAGCATTATCTGCTAAAAATCTAACATTTTATTTGGTTTTCATCAGATAAACTCTTGTCAATGTCAAGGTGTGTTATAAATTACTTTTTTATCCATTGCGCAAAATTTTAAGTTGTTGATTCAAAATATTTTTTTAAATTTAAGACTATTTAAGTACAGTATACCTATAAAAAAAACACTCAAGCATTTAATATGTCAACAGTTCTTTTCCATGCATAAAATAGTGTATTTCAACAAAGGTAAGTAACATAATTTAAAAATACAAAGAAACCAGAGAGAAGTCAATGGACAAAGACATTCAAATCTAGGCAGAAAAGCCAGACAACTTAATTCTTTCAAGGAAATACTGCAGATACTTAGAGGATATTAATGGTCATGCGGGGTTACAAGAGTTACATGTGATGTGATCTGAGTGCTGACCCCAATTTAGACATGTCGACTTTCATCATGCTTAATCCTCTTAGAACACCACACATGAGCAGCCAGGTAACTTATTGTCCAAGGGAGAATGTCTTTCAGCAACTAAATGCTAAATACGGTGTGATGCCAGAACAAAAGAGGGCTTCAGCACTGTCTTGTGAGAAGTGGTGTGAGTGGCCATTAGAAGATGATAATCCTCCAAGCCCCAACCACACTTTCATAGACTGACTAATGAGGTAGTCAGAAATACATTTCTTACTTCTGAGATCTTTTATTTCTCCAAGGCCTGCACAATTTCTGAAGGTACTGCAATACTGGGTTGATACAAGCTCCTAGCCCCAAGAACAATCTATTTAAGATGTTGTGTTCTGATAGAGTTCACTTATGGTCTGGCTATATGTCTTTTCCAAGTGATGGAAAAAATATTATATTCTAACCATTCACACTCAGAAAATGAGGAGAGTCTGTATCTTGACTGCAGCTCAACAGAACAGTCAGTCCTCTATAGCTGACAAACACTCTGTTATCCTTTCTGCACATCAGTGTGTGTGTATGTGTGTGTGTGTGTGCGTGCATGCGTGCGTGCGTGCGTGCGTGCGTGTGTGTGTGTGTGTGTGTGTGTGTGTGTGTGTGTATTATGTCCCTTGTCCCATTTGTTCACTGCTGGAGGCCACCTTTTTATGTTTTTTTTTTAAATCCAGACACTAGGGTGAAGATGCCTGGGTCCTCTGACTGTAATTTAGATCTTCTGTCATTATTCATGTTGAAGCTACCCCTTTTGCTTAGTCTTTCCCAGTTTCATTGACTCAATGCCATCAGCAGCTCCTTTTTCAGAAAACTCTTCTTTCCTTTCTTTTTCTTGTTTTTTTTATGTTTATTTATTACTTCAGGTTACATCTCCATCACAGTGCCTTCTTTCCACCCCTCCCAGTCCTGCCCTCCCACCCTCTACCCCCTATCTCTTCCATCCCACTCCTCCTGAGTGGATTGTCCCTACATGACAGTCCCCCGCCCCAGTTCAGCAGTCATATGAGGGCCAAGAGCCTCCTTATACACTGCGGGCCTACAAGGCAGCACCACTAGGGCAAAGTGTCTCATTGACAGGTAACAAAGTCTATGTTCCTGTTCCCTTTGGTGCATTGGCTGTAATATAGTTATCCTGTACTATATTGCTAAAATCCATTTATAAGGGAATATATGCCATGTGCATCTTTCTGAGTCTGGGTTAACTCACTCAGGATGAGCTTCTCTAGTTCCATCCATTTGGCTGCAAATTGCATGATTTTGTTGTTTCTGATGGCTGAGTAGTATTCCATTGTGTAGATTTACCACAGTTTTTTATTTATCCATTCCTCGGTTGAGGGACATCTGGGTTGTTTCCAGTTTCTAGCTATTACAAATAAGGCTGCTATGAACATAGATGAGGAAACTTCCTTGTGATTTGGTGAGGAATCATTTGGATGTATACCCAGAAGTGGTATGTCTGGGCCTTGAGGTAGAGCTATTTCAAGTTTTCTAAGATATCGCCAGACTGATTTCCATAGTGGTTGTACAAACTTCCACTCCCACCAGCAATGGAGGAGTGTTCCCTTTCTCCATAACCTCACCAGCATGAGCTGTCATTTGAGTTTTTGATCTTAGCCAGCCATTCTGACAGGTGTGAGATGGAATCTCAGAGTCGTCTTAAGTTGCATTTCTCTGATGATTAAGGATGCTGAGCATTTCTTCAAGTGACTCTCCTTTCTTTCTCTTTTCTCTCTCTCTCTTTCTTTCTTCTTCCTCTTCTTTCCTCTTCCTCTTTCATTCCTCCTTCTTTGTCCTGATTTTTTTCTTTTCTTTTTTTAATTTTGAGATTATTTTTATGTTACTTTTTAAAATTAAATTTCCTTGTGATTTTTAAATGTTTGTTTATTTTACTGTTTATTTTACATTCCAATATCAACCCCCTACCCTCCTCTCCTCCCAGTCCTACCCTCCCACCCACTTCCTCCATAACCTCCCCCTCAGCCGCCAGGTATCAACCCATTCTTGGTACATCAAATTGCATCAGGACTAAGTGCCTCCTCTTACATTGAGACAAAACAAGGCAGCTCTGCTAGGAAAATGCATCCAGAGTTAGTCAACAGAGACTAAGTCAGATATAGTCCCCACTCCAATTGTTATGGGATACATTTTATGACCAAGCAGCCTAACAGCTTCATATGTGTAGTAGGCCTAGGACCAGTCCATAAAAGTTCTTTGGTTGGTGATTCAGTCTCTGAGTCCCCTTACATTTTAATTATAACATTTCTTCCATCTTACTTTTTCTCTTTCCAAACCCTCTCATATACTTCCCACCATTCTTCAAATTCATGGCCTTTTTCATCAAATGTTATTGCAAACATATATGTATGTGTATACACATATATATTCCTAAATATAACCTGTTGAGTCCATATAATGTTACTGATATGTATGTTTGCAAGGCTGATCATTTGGTACTGGACAATTAGTTGGTGTACTCTTCTCTGGCCAGGGCCTCCTCTCTCCCAGCTTTACTCAGTTTCTTGTAGTTCTTTGTGTAAGTGTTTTCCCTTTACATTTTGGCATATTTCTTGTTGTCCTTCTCGATCAGCTCACATTTGGGTGGTCATGTTGGAAAGACTTTACAAGTATGGACTCTGGTGTTACTAAGAGACACATCTCCCAGCAAATTCCCTGCTCCTCTCGCTCTTACATTCTTGCAATCTTTCTGCCCCCTCTTCTATAATGTTTCCTGAGCCTTAGGTGTAAGAGTGTTTTGTAGAAGTGTACATTAGACACATGGTCTGGGCTCCACAACTCTGCATATTAATTGATTGTAATTTTCTTCAGTGGTCTCTATCTATTGCGAAGAGAGGTTGCCTTGATATGGGATAAAGACTACACTTACCTGTGGATATAAGAATAAATGTTTATAGATTGTTGTTAGGGATTGCCCTGGTTTAATAAATTAGTGGTTGTAGATTCCTCCCCCCCCTCCCCATAGTCATCATTTCACTAACACTGATTAGTTAGTTAACAAGGTTTCCAGTTTCAGACATGGTATCACTCTTGTTAAACAGGTCTTTAATTTCATTTAGAGCTGTTGGTTGCTGCCATAGGATGTGTCCCACTACTGTACCCTAGAGTTGTCATGTTATGATGATCATTGATGTGGTTCAAGAAGACATTTCTTAGTATGCTTTACCTAGCATATTTTTAGTATTCAACAACCAATATTAGCATTGAATTATTTTAAAGAGTTTGAGCTTCTTGTTTGTATATAGTGTTGGGTTTAGTGTGAAGCTGGTGGAGGTTAAATAGCTCCTGCAATAAATCTTGTATTTGCTTATTTTATTGTTATTAAAGTACACTTCTGAATATGTGGGGGGAAAACTAATAAACTGTTAAATACTCTGAAAGTACTTCCTCCTGAAACTCTGTCGAAGGAGGAGGAGGAGGAGAAGGAGGAGGAGGAGGAGGAGGAGAAGGAGGAGTATTCAGGTATGGTTCAGGTATTGGTGAATGTTTATATATCAGGAGATGTACAGATGTCAAGTATTTATTAACTATCGGTCTGTCTGTGCATCTACATGAAATAAAACTAAACCTAACTGGAAGACCCAAGCTTTTCCTGTTTTGATCTTTTTTTTAAATGTACATTTAATTGCATATACTAATATGAACAGATTTTAATTATACCATTTGGTGTTTGGGAGATTCATTCTTGTTTATGTGATAAGAGCTTATTCCTTGTAAATGATAAGTAGCATTCCTTTATACAAATATATAATGTGATTTGTTAATACTTTTTTTTGCATTCACTCATTTTAGACATTTATTTTTATTTATTTATTTATTTATTTATTTAAAATACTTTTTTTTTTCTTCAAGTTACATCTCAGTAACAAACCCCTCCCTATTCCCCCTTCCTATCCCGCCCTTCCACCCTCTTCCCCCCAGAAGTTTCCCCTTTCAGTCCAACAGATGTTTCCTTCTCTTATAACAGTAAGTATTATACAAAGCAACAGATATAAATATGCCACATTTATGAGAGTTAAATGGCCCAGTATACCTTCCCAATGTCCAGTTTATACATATTTGGCCCCTGACTTTAACACTCTACTATCTAACCATCTCCATGAGTTTAAAGGTCTATATGTGACTCAACATTCATACTAACTTGCAACACACTTTTAAGAGTAATACTTTTAGTAGTAGACATTGATTTCAAATTCAAGTTTTTTAAAATGCTGTGGCTACTTTTGTCTAACTCTTTTAAAGGTTATCTACATTACAGTTTTGAAAAATATGCTTAATGGTTCAGTTACTGTCTTTAAATTTCTTATCACATTTTATTCATTTTTCTCTCTCTCTCTCGTGTGTGTGTGTGTGTGTGTGTGTGTGTTTGTATGTGTATCAGCACATGTATGTGAAAAGCATAGGACAACTTGCAGTTATTGCTTCTTTCCTACCATATGGGCTTGTGGGAACAAACTCGGGTCATTATGCTTAGTGGCAAGTATTTTTTCCCACTGAGCAATTTTCAGCTTCTAATTCTTTTAATAAACATTTTAAGAAAATTATGCTAAGTACATAACATTCTAGTTGCTTCACATCCTTGCCAACTCTCTGTCTTTTCAGCTTTTCAGTGTAAGGAATTCCTGGAAATATATTATATAATTCGTGGCTTTAATTTTTTATTCTGTGCTAATAACCTCAAGCATATTTTACGTTACTTCTAAAAATTAACACTTCTATTGTGATTTGTCTACTCAAATCTTTTGTCATTTTTAAACTTGAATTGGATGTTTTCTTTTTCCTTTTTTTTCATTTTGAACCATAATGCTTTATGTATTCTTGTTAAACTCATTATTAAACATATTTATTGTATTTGCTTCCCACTCTGCATCTTACTTTTCTGGTAGATATATAAATTTGACAAAGTATAGTTTTTAATTACAAGCTAGTGTGCTTTGAATCTGACTGAAGAAGTCTGTCAGTCCAGTGATGTAATACAACTGTTTTCTTCTAACAGATTTAGACCTTAATTTTCATATTTCTCCAATATTGTAGATACTGATTTTCAACCAATTTTCATCCTTGCATTTTTTGGCAACTTGTGAAAAAATTATAATGCTAACCCAATATTCTATTTTCATCAACTTTTCCTAGATTTTGTTAGGTTTAATATATATCGACATTTCTTACATCATTAATTTTTTAATGATGGTTTAAAAGTGGTAGTTTTTACTATACCATATTCATGATTGTTGTGTTTTAGGAGAGTTGCTTCACACTGTCTATCTATCTATCATTTGTTCTTCTATCTACCATCTGCTGTCTATCTGGTTAGCATGGGACAATAGGTTCCAGTTTATTAGGTAGTTTATAACTGTCTTCTTTTATTTGAGTTTTAGATTGTCCCAGATATGCTCAGTTCATACCTTTTTAGGTAACATGTTTCTTTCTTTTAAAATAATTTCATCATTAAAAATATAACTTCTGTACTTTATAGCTTCCTGAGCTGGGTAGAGCTCATCTTAAAGTTTACCTAGGTCTGCTATGTTCACCCATTCCTCCCAAGGTCTCTGGGTCCTTGGCTCATTTTAAATGTAAATGTTTGGGGAAAAGAACTCTGAATATTGAGTGTGCTCATTGCTACAGGCATAGTCTTAATTAAATGCTTTTCTTTAGTGGCTTGAGGCTGAGTATTAATTTATACTAACCTTTTATCTTTATGAAATTTCTTTATGAAATTATTTAAATAGGGCACATTAATTTCATGCCATAAGATTCTTCTGTGCCTTTTTCCCTTTAATATTTGCTTAAATATTCACATATGAGTACCTTATAAAAATTTTCACAAATTTCAATATGTATTTTGATTTGGTATATGTTTTTTTTTCTAATAAAGAAGAGATATAAAAGTAGATCAAAGTAAAACATTCTCATAAATCATTTTTTACTTTAAACTTAGTTTTTTTTAAATACTTTATTTTTTTTTCTTCAAGTTACATCTCAGTAACAAACCCCTCCCTATTCCCTCTCCCTATCCCGCCCTTCCACCCACTTCCCCCCAGAAGTTTCCCCTTTCAGTCCAACAGATGGTTCCTTCTCTTATAACAGTAAGTATTATACAAAACAATAGATATAAATATGCCACATTTATGAGAGTTAAATGGCCCAGTATACCTTCCCAATGTCCAGTTTATACATATTTGGCCCCTGACTTTAACATTCTACTATCTAACCATCTCCATGACTTTAAAGGTCTATATGTGACTCAACATTCATACTAACTTGCAACACACTTTTAAGAGTATCTTCTTAGATCTAGAACACCCTCTTGATTCCTAAACAACTCAAAATTTAACTATGAGACTCTAGCTGTCTATTCTTCAACCACCTCAGAGACCTG
Source organism: Lophiomys imhausi (assembly GCA_907164525.1). Lineage (NCBI taxonomy): Eukaryota > Metazoa > Chordata > Mammalia > Rodentia > Muridae > Lophiomys > Lophiomys imhausi. Next base: position 372,391 of record CAJQZJ010032991.1, on the reverse strand, counting down.
AGAGGGATAAATATATTTGCTTATATAGGAAGTGCAGGGCCTGCAGCTTCCAAAACTAAGAAAGGAACTGTCTGGACAGTTCCCATTTTCTCTCCATACATTCCTGCATCAGTCTTCAGCCTTTGGGTCCTGTTTCTCTGACAGACATTTGTTGTAGAGCAGGGATTATGAAGGACTTACCTACCCTGTCTTGGCAGAGTTAGGCTGTCGACTTCCCTGCTACCAAGTTTTGTCCTTTTTGGACAGCAGTCTGTCTGCAGTTGGTGCAAGGGGTTTTTTCATGCCAAGAGATAGGCTTGCCACTAATTCAACCACCTTACAGTGGAGGTTCTTCGATGCTTATCTTCTATTTGGAGTAGAATAGGGGGTGCTGTCAGGCGCTGATATGTCTCGATATCAAAAAAAAAGAACTCTTAGAGCTGATAAACAACTTCAGCAAGGTGGCTGGATACAAAATTAACTCAAAAAAATCAGAAGCCCTTCTTTATACAACAAACAAATATACTGAGAAAGAAATAAGGGAAACAACCCCCTTCACCATAGCCACAAACAACATAAAATACCTGGGGGTAACTCTAACCAAGCATGTAAAGGACCTATATAACAAGAACTTCAAGCCCCTGAAGAAAGAAATGGAAGAGGCCTTTAGAAGATGGAAAGATCTCCCATGCTCATGGATAGGTAAGATCAACATAATAAAAATGGCTATCCTACCAAAAGCAATATATAGATTTAATGCAATTCCTACCAAAATACCAACACAATTCTTTATAGACCTGGAAAAAGCTATTCTCAACTTCATATGGAACAACAAAAAGCCCAGAATAGCTAAATCAATCCTGTACAATGAAAAAACATCTGGAGGTATCACCATCCCAGATTTCAAGCTGTACTACAGAGCAACAGTAATAAAAACAGCATGGTACTGGTATAGAAACAGACCAGTGGATCAATGGAATCGAATTGAAGACCCAAACATGGATCCACACACCTATGGCCAACTAATCTTTGACAAAGAAGCCAAAAACGCACAATGGAAGAAGGACAGCATCTTCAACAAATGGTGCTGGTCCAACTGGATGTCCACTTGCAAAAGAATGAAATTAGACCCATACCTATCACCTTGTACAAAACATAATTCCAAGTGGATCAAAGACCTTAACATAAGGCCAGCCACACTAAGGATACTAGAAGAAAAAGTAGGAGAAACCCTCGAACTCATTGGCACAGGTGACAACTTCCTGAACAGAACACCAACAGCTCAGGACCTGAGATCAACAATCAATAAATGGGACCTCATGAAACTGAAAAGCTTCTGTAAAGCAAAGGACACTGTCATTCGAACAAAACGGCAACCAACAGACTGGGAGAAAATCTTCACCAACCCCACATCTGATAGAGGGCTATTATCTAAAATCTACAAAGAACTCAAGAAACTAAATGCCAAGAAACCAAATAATCCAATCAAAAAATGGGAGATGGAGCTAAATAGAGAATTCACAAAGGAGGAATCCCTAAGGGCTGAGAGACACCTGAAGAAATGTTCAGCATCGTTAATCATCAGAGAAATGCAACTCAAGACGACCCTGAGATTCCACCTAACACCTGTTAGAATGGCTAAGATAAAGAGCTCAAATGATAGCGCATGCTGGCGAGGGTGTGGAGAAAGGGGAACCCTACTCCATTGCTGATGGGAGTGCAGGCTTGTGCAACCACTATGGAGGTCTGTCTGGCGATATCTTAGAAATCTAGGAATAACCTTGCCTCAGGACCCAGCCATACCACTTCTGGGTATACACCCAAAGGACCTCTCACGGAGACATAGGGAAGTCTCCTCATCTATGTTCATAGCAGCCTTATTTGTAATAGCTAGAAATTGGAAACAACCCAGATGTCCCTCAACTGAAGAATGGATTAAAAATTGTGGTACATCTATGCAATGGAATATTACTCAGCTATCAGAAACAATGAAATCATGCAATTTGCAACCAAATGGATGGATCTAGAGGAGCTCATCCTGAGTGAGCTAACCCAGTCTCAGAAGGATGCACATGGCATCTATTCACTTATAGTAGGATTTTAACTATATCGTACAGGATATCTGTACTACAACCAACACACCAAAAGGAACATGGACATAATTTTTTTTTATCTTTTTCTTTTTCCTTCTTTTTTTTCTTTTTTCTTTTTCCTTTTCCCTTCTCTTTTTCCTCTCTTTTTTGTTGATATTCTTTGTTTTTGTGGGTTTGTGTGTTTGTTAGTATTCCCCCAGTAGCAATGAGACACCATTCACTGGCAGTACTGCCTCATAGGCCCCCGGTGAATGAAGAGGCTCTTGGCCCTCATATGACTCCTGATCTGTGGTGAGAGACTGTTATGCAGGGACACTCCACCCCAGAGGAACAAGACTGAAGGGTCAGGGGGTAGAGCATGGGAGGGAGGGGCTGGGAAGTGGAAAAAGAGGACAATATGATAAGGATGTAACCTGAAGCAACAAACAAATAAATTTATTAACTAAAAAAAAAAAAAAAAAAAAAGGCAGGTGGCAGGGCTGAAACACTGTGAATGGAATAGAGGATACAGCCATTCGGCCTGGTTTTGCAGACCTCCAGGTGTAGAGAATACGTGGAGCTAAGGTAAAATACAAGAGAATTGTGGTATTGGTCAACTTAGTTTTGATAATTTTTATGTATATTTAAGATGCTATGCTAAGAAATTAGCATTGGTATATCCTTGAACTAAGCACAATATTTATCCAAATATTACTTTTTTTCCCACTAGCATCTGTTTTCTTTTCTGGGATCAAAGTTGGGATTGTGCACTGCACTTGGTTACACCTCCCCTTCTTCCCCAACCTTTGTTAGAGTCACATCTTTCTTTGTCTTTCATCATGTCTGCAATTTGAAGCATGCTACTTGTTTAATATTTTGTAGTCACTAGATTGATGTTGTGAATGATCACCTCATCAAGAAACTACCACAACAATGTTTTTTTTCTCTTTAGTGTCATATAAGGGGGACATGGTAATAATGTTACATTATTTGTAATTATATTTTTCATCATTTAATTAAGATCATGTCTGACAGATTCCTTTAAAGAAACTGTTTGGTAAACATAGGAAATATTTGGTGGAAGATGCATTAAGACCTATGCAAACATTCTGTTTCTACTATATCTGCCTGTAATGTAATATCTATGTGGGGTTCTTCCCTACACCAATTATACCTGTTTTGTTGGTATACTCATTTATTATTTCTATATATCATTATAGATAGCATCTATATATCATCATCTCTAATACAGAACTGCTCCTTTCCTTCAATTTAAGGTCTGCTTGCTAAGGATGTTCATACTAATTTGGCCATTGTCAATAGAGAGATAAGATGTTTAGGTCTGTTTATGAATCCATGACTCACACTCATACTTTTATCTTTATAAATATGTATATAATACTCCATGCTGATGTCTCTAGCCCAGTGGACACTCTCTAGGTTTATTGTAGCTTTTATCATATCTTTATAGGGAACTTCTTTGTCAGTCAGCAATGAGCATGGCTTTCTTTATCTACAAAGTATTTACACATTACCTAGCATACATATGGTTTCAGAAATGCTAAACCAACATTCTTTTCTTAAGAAAAACAAATTTATCAGCAGACAGATCATTGCATGGGATTAATTACCTCTTCAGCTTTACTGTGTTTAGCCAAAGCACTATTTTCAAAGTTACCTGTCCTTTGTTTTAAAAACTTATTTTAATGTTTTGATTATGTGTTACTCTACCAGACAGTCAATTTGCTTTTGTTACTATATGAACAGTTTGTTGTTGTATTTTTTAGTGATAATTCACCATATTGACCTACCATAGTTTTTCTGGCATGAAAATACTAAGATACCTACTTCTATAAACATGGGCTGTCATTTTTCTTGTGGGGAACTCAGAGGTTGTTGCACTGTACCATAGCATCATTATGAGAAACTGTCAAACTGCCTCCAAATTGGGCTCACCATCTTGTCTTCACACTGCAGAGTTCCTGTTGCTCCCAAGCCCCTTGCACAACCATTTCACTGACATCATTGTTCTCCCCTCCCCCCACTAATGGAGAGAGAAGGTAAACACTTTTGACTGTTTTTATGTTAAGTATTCTTCATTTTAAAAAATTTATTTATTTATTCAAGTTACATGTCCATCACAACTCTCTCCCACCTCTCCACCCAGCCCCAACCTCCCACTCTCTTCCCCCTTTCCCTCCTCTCCTTGTCCTTGGATAAGGGGAGCCCCCACATATCAACCCCCCTCAGTTCATCAGTCACATAAGAGCTTCCTCTTGGCCCTGACATGGTAGTTCAGCTAGGGTAAGGTAATAGAATCCAGGACAAAGACAGCTCCCCTTGCTAAGGGATCTGAATTCTTTATATATCCAATGTATTTTCTTTATGAAAGATAAGATTTGCAACTATTTGCTCTTAGACTACAGGCTGCCTTTTAATTTTCTTACTATGGAATTTTGTTATATAAAGGATCTTAGGCGCACTCACTAAAGTTATAATGGATCATTTTATTGAATATGGATTTTGTATAACATTTGGAAAGCAGTACCTGATGCATGGATTACCAAATGATTCACTCATTTTGTCCTGTACTGTTTAGAGAGTTTCATTTTTTAAATTTATTTTTCATGTACTTAGAGTTTATTCTGGTATATTGTATGAAGAATAGAACTATTTTTACCATTTTCCAGATGGCTGGACAATTACTCAAACAGTACTTAAGAGCATATCTTAGCCCTAGCAGCTCAAGGTGTCACCTTGATCATATGCTACATTCCCAGAAGTTGTTTGCTCTATTTTGGGTATCCTTATTCTGCTGCATCTGTGTAGTCCCACACCAGCACCCACACTGCTTTAAATTAAAGGAGCCATGGTATCATATTTCAATACCATAGAGAGCTATATTTTCCTTAGAGGTCTTTTTTTTGTTATTTATAGAGTTATTAATACATAATTATTTTATTATTTAAATGTAGTTATCTGTTCACCTATTTTTGGAAAAAAAAGGTTTTTATAGTTACCATATTAAACCAATAATTAATTTTGAGAGATCTGAGATTTCAATATTTAAGACCTTAAAAACAATAACAAAAACATTTTTAATTCATGCTACTCTTCAATTATACCTTTTAAAGCTTTTAAAATAAAAAATCATTTCATAGCATGAGTATTTGTAAATTTATTGTATATATTAATTTCTGAGTATGTTTATTATAATTTTGAGTCATTTTCTCTTATATACTACTCTTATATATTATTATATAAAGAATATTTTTTGTATATAAAGTTTTGTAATTGACTAATACTTATATTACTTGAATAATTTACCATTGATTCTCCAGGCATTTTTGGATAAATACTCTTGTCATTTACAAACACACTTTTATTTCTTCTTTTTTCATGTCTAATTGCATTGGTTCACACCTTCAGTTCAATCTTACTGTCAGAATTTAAAGTATATTGGGTTTGCCTACCTTCTCAGTTTTAGTAAGACTATTAGTGATTTTCTTCTAAGAATGAATGAAGGTGTGTCTGTCTGTCTGTCTGTCTGTCTGTCTGTCTGTGTGTCTGTATCTACCTACTCCTATGAAGGGCTATTAGAAGTGGGTATTGAATCTTGTGAAAGTTCTTTGCCATCTAATTCAGTGTTTTATTTCAGAGACTGTGTTCTATCAGTTTTAGAGTCTCAATAATTATCTACGATTTGTTCTTTCTCCTGAATTCACCACTATTCATGTATCATTTTTACTTATAGTTTATTTAACATTGGTCTTAAGTTTTTTTTTTCAATTTTTTGCAGAGTTATTTTTCTGGACTATGGGTCTCATTTTCACTAGGAGTGGATATTAAATGACAATGAGAAGAATTTGGATTTTGTTGTCTCACTAAGGCATTAAATACTATTCCAGCACACAGTCATGTTGCTACCAGATCATCTTGATCTTCTGGAAGCTTGGCTTCCAGTTTTGCTCCCACCCAAGAACTATTTCTTCACCATGGTTGAGGCTTTCATTTTTTAAGGACATAGATGTTTCACAGATTAAATGAGGGATTTACCAAGACCCTCTGACTTCCAAGGATGCTGCTGAAATTTTTCATCAGTGTTTTTCCTACATCTCTGTCTATCATTATATCTCTGTCTCTATCTCTCTCTTTCTTATTCACTTGTAGTCTTAACATGACAATATACAATTATGAATCATGCATTTTGAGAGAAATTTTATGCAGAAATTTGGGCTGCCTACTTTGTATGCCTCTTCTTTGGGGAGTTTCCTCCTAGACTGATTCCAATGGTTACTGGTCCCAGTAACCACAGGTTTGAATCGGAGTCTTCACTTTCCAGTGAGTCTCAGCCTTTCAACAGAAAGAATGGACAGTGTCTTAACAGAAACTGCAATAGACCATGGGCCTTGTTCAGTAGGTGAAGCCTTTCCCCTTCCATTTACTGTTGATAACTTTCCAAAGCCTCCAACCAAGTGCTGAGCACTGTCCTTGGAATGTTTATAATTATGGTGGGACGTTCAGTGTGGCTCAAATGACTCTGCCATTCCTTGAATCCAGAGGACCAGAACCAAGATGAATGTGAGTGAAATTTGGTCCAAAGCTGGTGGCGTTGGAGAGTGTTGGTAGCTGAATAATCTACTTTGAGTGCACCGATTGGGAGGTGCTGGCCACACCATTCCTTCAGACTCCTGTGACAACTTTTCTGAGTTGGGTGAGCATGTCTGTTGTACCTATTCTGTATACACAGCTAGATGCAAGCAAGCACCGCCTCTTTTCATTTTCTAGAGGGGTGGAAGACACTTAGTATTGAAAACCCAAACTGGCATCTAAATGTCACATTCTACTTGATAGGAAACCTTTCCTGTTAGACAATACTTACACTCATAAAGTTAATCTGAATGTTTGAAATATACGTGGTAAATCTGTAAGAGAGTTCTTGTCCAACAAAATGTTATTTGCTTGTGCTCTAGATGACTCAGTTCATTGGTCTCAGAGTCAAAGAGGCAGAGCTATTTAGGATTTATTTCTTATATTATTTCTGATTGAAATGACAAAATTAATTTTTTCAGTTGTCTTCAGCAGGATGCTCTATCAGAGGTGCAAAGCTACTTTCATCTGTAGCATCATCAAGCTATAAAGTGTTCAGTGTGAGTCACATAATGGGGAGATTACAAAGGCACATTCTATTTCGAGAGTACTCAGTATATGAGAATTTAACTACTAGTTGTTAACTTTAAAGATGACTACACAGCTTATGAGGCATTGTGCCTTTAATGCTGGCTCTGTATAATTGGTCTTCAGGTATATTGAAATAAAATATCACCTAAAATAATTTTATTTTTCCAAGTGTCTATCCAGATTATTGGGGAAGGATCTGGGTTTGTGTTATGTATGATAATTAGCCTTTTCTAAATAGAAAATCTTGTCCAGGAAGAGAGATGATTTGATGTCCTCAATGAGTGATGGCCAAGTCTCAAGTCTACAAATGTACTGATGCTTTCTTATTAAATTTGGATTATAATTCTTGTGCATAGGCTTTTAGTAATTTATGATTTTCTTAGTAACCCCAAGTCTGCTTCATTCCACATGTCAGTTGAAATTTCAGCAGTGAATGCATTCTTAAATGTGGTCCTAGATTCTACCATAGGTTATCACCAGCAATTGATATTTTATTGAGTGACATTTTAAGGAGCTCAATATTAGCCTATAAAAACTAAATCAGGAATTGAAATAAACAGTTGGAAGGAAAAAGATGAAGAAACCAATGTAGTAGTTGGGTGTCAGGCTTAAAGTCCATTCTTGTAGAAATACAGAAATAATAATATTTAAGAGAATTGAAGAAATAAAATTAAAGAATATCTAATCAGATCTGGTAACCCCATGGGGATAACAAAGGATGAGGCAATTTGGGGAGAAAAGAATGGTTGTTGAATTAGAAATAGCATAGCAAAGAGAAAATACAATTTGAGATAAAGGATTAGGGTGTAGTGGAGCTTAGAAATGGCTATTTGGGATTCATTCTCATGGAAGTGATAAATGGAGTGTTCTGACTGCATAAGGCAGGGCTCGCCATCATCCACAATAGAGCAGATGATGCTGTGGTAATTCGATGGCACAAATTTATAGAAACATTTTGTCTTAAAATGTTTCAGTGTGACATATTCCAGAGTGCCTTTTTGTATTAGAAGTTGGCCTCTTTTCCCTAGCAGTTTGCAGCTCATGTATATTAACCACAGTGTAGCCTTTGAAATTTCAAAAGCAAAGTGATTTCTTGGGTTTCTCTGTACTGCTTGTGTATTATCATTCTGTAGAAACACATGAGAAAGATGTGAAGCAGGTTTAGTCGAAGAGCTTTGGTTGATTTATACTCTCCAGTCATTTGCCCAACTAATTATAGGGTTTTTGTTGTTGTTTTGTTTTGTTTCCTTTTACCAGTTGTTATATTTGGAATACAAACTTCTTACCTCTCAATATGCCAATATTTATGGATTGATGCATTGAAAACCAGAGGAATGAAGAACTTTGCTCTAAGCCTTTAATAAGACTACTTTTCTCATCCCAAGGGACCTTTGGCCATCATTCCTAGTGTTTCCCTTTTTGTTTTGCCAGTGCAAGTCTGGAAGTTATTACCCCCAGGCTCTCCTAGGTAAGGAGGCATCCCACCCATGCCTAGATTGCTGGAAAGTTCCATTTTTTCAGGAGATATAGGGCAAAGTCTGCCTGTGTCTTCCTCGCATGTGTCCATTCCATGCCATTTGCAAACCTTCCTATTTCCATGCATTGGGTGGAAGTGAGGGAGTTACTAGGGTAGATGCTATTGGGAGCTGGTTAAAAGCTATACTGCTCATGACTGCCATATTTTCACAGCACAGGCCTTTTTTTAGCCCCGAGTTCTGACAGGGTCCTTTGGAGGAGGTCATGAACTTTTTGTTTCAAACCCAACCGTATCCAGTCCCCTTGAAAGGTTTTTGTTCTATGCTAGGATTCTATGAGTAGCTGAGTTTGCAATCTCTGTTTTATGCTACTGTGACTAGAAATATTTAATTCAGAGTTCCAAATTCTTGCCTTCCTTGCCCTATGGATGTAGAGTGGGTGGGACTTAATACAGATGGGTGTTTAGCCAATGCCATTTGGACAGAGTTCTCCAAGATGTCCTCAAATCTTGATTCAGATTTGATTAAATAATACTTCAAGTGAAAAATAACTATTTAAGATAATTTGCTAGGACATATTGCAGAAACATTGTCATACTTAGGCAGTGAAGCAGCTTAGCCCTCTGGGCAAAGCTACTTCTCACAGGCATTTGAAGTTCCTCTAACTGGATTGTTAATTAAGCACTACCCTGGACTTCTAAAGAATTATAAAATTATACATGAACGCTTAGCACGATGTGAAAACGTTGTGGAATTATGCAACTAAAATAAAGTATGTAAGAAACTGGCAATAAAGTATGACTAACTTTTTAAAAATTAAAAATAGATTATTTTCTCATACAATTTATATCTTGCTTGTAGTTTCCCTTCCCTCTACTCCTCCAAGTGTCTCCTCCACTCCCCCCTATCTGGGTCCCTTCACTTTCTGTCTTTCATTAGAAAAGAGCAGGCTTTCACATCTCATAGTTCAGAATATATTCTTATAGGCAGATTTTTATAATCACTAACTTTGAAAACTGTGAGTTTATTTACATTAATAAGCTGCCAACTTTAGCTCATTGCCACCTTGGGTATGAGTTCCTTGGGGCAGAGGGTTTGTGACATGAGCAAACACTGAAAATTATTTAGAGAGATTATTCTCTTTTGGTTGAATAGACATTAGCAAAGATATCTCAAGTAAAAGTTCTATTGTTCCTAACCAAAAAAAAAAAAAAAAAAAAATCATAGAAGAGCCTGTTAGAGTAAAAGCTTACTTCTCTCAAGAGCAGTAAGATTTTGAAGTTATCTGTTGAACTATCCAAGATTAGAACATGTAAAAGGATATTTGGAGCACATAGGTTATTGGGTAGACAGTATTTTATTTGAACAGTGTTTTCAATCACAAGGACTTTGTATCCTATGAGCATGCTGGGCTACACAAAATTCATTTTATGAACAATACAACTGTGCAATGACTTGTGCAAATATTTATTTGTTTTGGCTATTTTAGGTCTTTTTTGAGTCCCAAGCTATTCTTCTAGGGCAGTGGTTCTCAACCTTCCTAATGCTGCAACCCTTTAATACAGCTCCTCATGTCGTAGTGACCCCCAACCATAAAATTATTTTGTTGCTAGTTTATAACTGTAAATTTGCTACTGTTATGAATCATAATGTAAATATCTGTGTTTTATGATGGTCTTAGGTGACCTCTGTAAAAAGGCCAGTCAATCCCCAAAGGTCGAGACCCACAGGCTGAGAAACACTGTTCTAGGACAACTGAGGACAGACTTACGCCAAGTCAGCGCTGGTAGCTCCTGATGAGGCTATGGGAAGTACTTCTACAACAGAGTGGAACTTCCCTCTGACTAGGATTGAGGTGTTATTCTGGAGTAATCCTCCCAATATCTGTCTACATCCTCCCCTTGGTCATGTGGTATCCTTGCAGTTTATCCTGCTGCTGTCTTGTGTTAAAATTTCAACCTACTCTTCCAGGAAAAGACTTCTGTAAGCTATGCCTTATAGTCCCTCCAGGAGCATTACTCACAAATGCTACAGATGTGAGGGATGTGCCCATTAGTGCACAGTGTACATCCTGCCCAGCTGCATGGTAACATCATCTCTTAGGTTGCTACAACAATCTATAGTTGGGGTTGTTTACATGACTCTCCTTCCATCTAAATCCCTGTCTTAATTGTGTCCTTTTGGACATGGTCCTACAGTCTTCAATATGCTTATTGCTTTGTCCCGATTCTCTGAAATGGAGAAATCAGAAAGTTATTATGTGTTCTTTCTATTATAACACACTGAGAATCGAATTCCTTGCTATTAGAAAAACATTGGAAGTCATAAATTCTCACACTCAGAGATGCTGTGGCCACCAGCAGCATCATAACTAGTAGAGGGCTCTAGTTATAATGAGCAAACACATTCATTACCCTTCACTTCATGTAAATCATCAGTATAAGAATTTGAATTTTTGACATTGCTGCTTATGAACACATCTGTACAGTGATTACACAAATATTTTTCTCTCACTCAAGCAGGTCTCCAAAGAACAGGACTTTGTGTTAACCTAACAGCATTTCTGTGTGTTTCTGAAAGAGATTGAACTATGTAACTATGTAACTATACATCTCAAGTTAGTTTTCTGTGAGTGCAGACTCCAGGGCAGTGAGTGAGCTATTCCCATGTATGGTCTGACAGACTTGAGCTACCTACACAGAGGCAGCAGGCCCAGGCTTGCGGAGGATGGTTTTGGGTGCTGTGTCGGGAACACGATCCAGCTGGTACAGACTGAGGTTTCTAATGGTTGCCATTTTCCATTGTCTGGCTAAATTTGGCCCTCTTTCTCCGCTCTCATATTTTCTAATCTGTCAAGTTACATCCCACAATTTCTTCAAAACAGAAGCTGTTACTTCCAAGGAATTTTCTAAATTTGTTTCTATGGAGGTTTCTGCAGGATTCTGTTTGAGTTGTTGCATGCTCTTTACACAGTAGATAAATGAGAATGCCCCCTTGATAGAATTTAGAATCCATAAACACACATTTTCATCCTGCAATAGGGAAACATCACCCCCAAATTTGGAGACTATGCACATAGCTTCTTCTTTTGGAAGAAAGAATTCAGGAACAATTATAGGAAACCTCTATAGAATCAACAGTTGTGAGGGTTGATGTAAGGAATTAAGGCATATATTGACTCATCTTTATCACTGAAAATTGTTTTATTTACCCTTGGCAATAATTTTCACCCCATCTTTTCAGCTATCTGCACTTTACCCAATTTATCTAACTTGAAAGTTATATAAATTAGTCATCCTTAAGAGACTCCTTTGACACTGTTGTTGTACCCGAAGGTTTAGCTCAGCTGTATGACCTTAAGATACTCCATACTCAATTCTTCTTGATGAATTGAGATATCAAGGAATCATTGGATAATTAAAACTGTCTCACTCTGGTATCTGCTGAACACTTGGTATTATATTAAATATGCTGCAAATCACAGACAATTATAATATCTAATCAGTTCTCTCTAGGTGCTAATTTCAGAGACAAAATAAACACAAAGTGAGAAAGAACCACCGAGATGATTGTTAATTAAGTAGAACCACACTGAAGCTCTGCAGTTATTGCTACTCTGTGTGTTTTTGTGCTACAAAGCTGACCAACCCAGTTCACTTTTGCTCCATGACTGTCGGTGTCATTGGATATATTCCACGGCCTCCAGGTAATTGATATGAAGTGTCCCCCAAGGCCCATGTGTTTGAATATTCAATACCTAGCTGGGGGACATGCTGGGGGACCTTGGAGAGTTTAGACCTACTAGAGGAAGTAGGTCATGGAGGGGCAGGCCTGCAGGTTTAAAGCCTGGCTCCAGCTCCCCCTTGATCTATCTGCTCTTGTGTTGATGATAGAGTGCTAACTGTTCACTTGACCTTCCCGTTGCCATAGTGACAAGCCACTCCTGCATCCCTGCCTCCTCTGCTGTGATGGATTGTAGCTTCTCAAACTGTAAACCAAAATAAATCACCCTTCTCCTAAGCTGAGTATTTGGTCTGAGTGATGAGAAAATTAATGCACGTAGATAATGAGAACCTTAATACTGTTTTTCCCAAACATACACAAGACACGTATGGTTTATAGATAAGTTTATACATTAGGCACTATAAAATACTAATAAAAATTGACAAAAATAGCATGACTTAAAAAATCATAGTAAATGTCACATAAATGTGGTTTACTTTCTCTCAAAGCACCGAATCAAGCCCAGGTAGTTGAAACTGTGGGTTGTGGGTACTATTGTAGCATCAGGTGTTTTGTTGCTCGACCCCATTCATTTTGTGATTACGACAGTTTTGGTGTTGCCTCTCTTTCATGGGAAAATAAAACAAGGCTCAAAAGACAAATTCCTTGCCTGAAAACACAACTGAGTTTTCAGTCACTCTTGCATATTATACTTCACTGATATTAAAGTTGTCAGTGTGTATGTAGAAGGCCTTTAGTCTCTGAGTCATAGGTATATTAATATATTCTTTCTGAAATAGTACTGAAGATATTAGGTTTTTTTTTTAAGTTAGACCTATAATGCAACACAAGAGGAAAGAAAAAGAACAAATCATTTGAATGACCATATGTATGGGTTTCATATGCAATATGGTACATGTCACCACAAATATGTATTTCTTATAAATTATAGTGCTTTTATATTTATTGCTATAATCAGGTAGGATGTGGTAGTGTGCCAAAAAATACCAAGTGATCTGTGTGAAGCATAGGGCTATAGACAGATCTTGGAATAGAACTCAGAATTCTAGGCCCTGTGCATTAAGGTTTTTGTTTTATTTCTTCAGAATTAAGAGATACTCTTAAAAGAGATGGAGAGGGGTTGTGTAAATATATTTGTTATTTTTGTGTACTGTCTAAATATGTTTGTTAATAATATTTTAATTTAATATTTTAAAAATCTATAACAATGCTTTTCACAGGAGCCTTGAACAATGTGAATTGCTTGTACATGGACACTTAGATTGTATTTATTTTTTAATTCTCATGCAATTTTAAATGCCTTTAATTAGTCAGTCATAGTCGGTTCCAATAATATCTGTGGAAGAACTCAAGTCTGCTTGCATGGCATGTTGGGGCAGTCACTTAGTAACAGTGACAGGTGGCCTGCAGATCTTGGATGCTACTTAATTAGTTCAAATATTTGCCTCCTTGGGCCAGAGTTTCAGAAACCATGCTTCATTCACATGCTGGCCTCTAATTAAGTCAATCTTCATAGACTGCCCTGAAGGGAAGGGGGGGAAGGTGAGAGAATGAGGAAGAAACCTAAAGTATCATAGGAGGACCCATGTTGAACAACCTGAATAAGTGGAGTTTCCTGAGATACAGCAAATATTAAAGAGGATCCGGAGATTCCCCAGAATGGCTTGGAGATCCTTTGGTGTCTTCATTCTGAACACTAACATCTCCTTTTCCCTCTGAAAGCTTATCTCCTGTTTCTTTAACCAATGCTATCTTTCATCATTTGGTCTCTTTCTGAGGACCAGGGTCAGTCTATCTCCCTGATGAATCCTGCCCACCAGAACCATGCACTGACCATCTCAGCTTTAGAGTGGGCCATTAACACACTATCACTCCCGCTGGGTAACTCCATTTCAAGTGTCATTCAGGCCTAACACTCATGATGCCATCCCTCTTACTCCCTTTGGAAATAGGCAAGGTGTAATAATTAATACATCACAACAGTTTTTAAAACATCAATAGAGGCTCTCAGGAAGATGTTAGGAGGCACAGATTGCTTCTAAAGCAAAGCTGCCTTCTGAAACGTAGTCACTGCAGAGGGATAAAAAGGGCTGAGGGCACCCAAGAATAGTATAACTTTTATTCTTGAAGTTCAGAGTTTAAAACTGTGGCTTATTACCTAAACCTTCCACAAGTCCAGCCCTTTCTGTAAAATGGAGACGATTTGTGTTGCATTGCTCCATTGTTCACAGTGATAATCCCATGTTTTGTGTTTTTTTCAGTGTCTTTAATATCAAAGTCATATGTAGCATATTACACAGATAACTCCAATGTAGATGCCTGGAACACCACCAACTCCTTTCTGACCAGACTTTACCTTGGAAGACAAAATATAGGGCACAGATGATCAGTCTACTCCAGGATAATGTCTCCTAGACATTTCCAGAAATATTAGTACAAAGACATTGGCTAGATGTCCATTGTTTTCCATTTATGTTATGTTTTCTTGGTTGTCATAATATCTGGACAACGTCTTAACCTGATATAAAATCTTTAGTATCTTTTTAATAAAAATGAAGACATTAAGTCTTCGATCCTAGGAAGGCTTATGCTGTGGCTCAAGGAGAATGGCTCCAAAGAACAAGCCTTCCAGCTAATATGAAGTATAGCCTGCCTACTAGTCTATATCTAAGAGTGGGAAGAATTTTCTGAAAGTGAGGCCATGCAAATAGTACATATGATAGGCCATTACATGTAGTTTCACCTAGAAACAGTGTCTTAATGTCATCTTGACAGTTGGATTATTATCTGTGCATCTCAGCAGGAAGGAGTAAAGTGTTACTAGCCTTGCATCTCAATGGATGACAGGAAGGCCTGAGAGGGGAACTTTTCATTACCAAGGCATTGCAGTTATGATGCCCAGAGTTCTTCTGGACATTAGAAAGCTCCAGCTGGCTCTTGTGACTTAGTTAGGGTTATGTTGCTGTGAAGAGACACCGTGACCATGACAACTCCTATAAAGGAAAGCATTTAATTGAGGCTGACTTACAGTTTCAGAGTCTATTGTCGTCATGGCAGGAAGCCTACAGACATGGTTCTGGAGAAGGATCTGAGAGTTCTACATTTGGTTCAGCAGGCAGCAGGCAGAGGACTGGCTTGAGCTTCTGAAACCTCAAAGCCTACCTATAGTCACCTACTAGTGACGCGCTTCCTCCAACAAAGCCACACCTACTCCAGTAAGGCTGCACCTCCTAATATTGCTGCTCCCTATGTACCAAATATATGCACCAAAACCAATGAGTCTATGGGGGCCATTCCCAGTCAAACCACCACACCTTGCATCTTTCATACCATTGAAGGAAGTTCTGCGCTTCCTTTTAAGAGTATCATGGATAGTAACTGTCAACAATCTGAGGATTTTAGACTCAATTCTTATGTTTAAAGTCTTCTAGCAGATGAAGTCAAGTTGTCCTTTTCCTGATGGGGATAATGCTCGCAAGGTACATTGCAATGTTTGTAGCATTACTGGAATCCACTCTTGAGATGGAACTTGTGCTCTAGTGAAATGCCTTCTGAGCGACAGTTCTAGATTATACAGAACTGCCACACAGGCAAGTAAAACCTCTAGGTGAAGTCCAGTAATGCTTAGTGTAATAGTCTTCATAAGAGGAGTATAACACCCACAGAAAAAAAATCATTATCCAATTATAATTCCAACTTAACAAAGTGTGTGACAAATCTATCATCTCTCTCTCTCTTTGTGTGGGTGAACGCATGTTTGCACATGTGGGAAGAGAAATATGTGGTCAGTATATTTGAGAAAAAAATAGAAAAGAATTGTAGACTCATTTATTGCCCTCATTATTTTCCATTGCCCAAGAAATTCTCATTCTCTATATATGAAAGGCAGTTTAAAAATGCATCCTATCCTCTCTTGCCTCTGGGTAAAAGCGGATATAATTCAACATCTCTGTGACTCTAGATTTGATACTTGAGCCTCAAATGCCCCCCACCTGTGAAAGGGGGTGATGATATCTTCACAAGATATATGTGAGGATTTCTTTAGGCATCTGTGAGAAAAAGTGTCACATATTATATCCCATGTCAGATGACATACAATAATAAGCTGCAAGTGCTTGAAGACACCATTTCTTGCTTAACACTTTGGTTCAAACATAGAGTTTGACTTCGGTTGAACATAGAGTTTGGTCCTGCTTCACAGTTATGTGACCATCTTTTTTAATATTTTCTCCTAGAGAAGACCTACATTTTGGTTTTGGTTGCAAACAATAGTGAAAATTTTGTGCTAGTTATTCAAGAATGTCTCATTTTTCAGCAGTTTTTATTTATATAATTTTCAAAAGATTTTTTCTGATTAATTATAACAATAGTGCATATGCACACATACAATAGCAAATGTCTGTAGGCTAACACCTAATGCAGGTGAGCACATTCGGTCTTCTAAGATATTGAGTGAGTGTACTCCCTAAGAAAGAGAGAGCCCACCTGGCCATGAACACTGGACTCAAGTGAGCTCTCCACTGTGTGTTGTATATAAGGCAGCTTTGGTGTGACCATGCCCAAGGAGATTTAGAGTGAGCCTCCAAAAGTCACTTGCAAGATTAAGAAGCGAAGTTCAGTCAGACCTAAAATTCTTCGGAACAAGCAAGGTCTGTTTGTTCTTCCCTCCCTTAACACTTTGCTTCCTTCTTTCTCCTGTACTTTCCTTCCCCTGTTGTTTTAAAACGCTAAATGAATCCCATCATTTGATTTTACCAATGAAAACTCAGGAGTCAGATGCTGTGCTGAAACCTTGCTAGCTCAGAGAGGCAGAGAAAACACTTAACTGAGAAGCCAAAAGCCCTCAAAGCTGAAAGCCAAAAGCCCAAAGCTAAAAAGCCCCTTCTCCATGCTATCTTAAATACCCTTCAGCTCAGTGTCCCTCCTTTCTGTTTAATCCCTGTCAGCTGGCTTCTTGCTCTTCCTCTTGACCTAGGTTAACTTAATTTAATTCTGTGTATAGAGAGCTCTTGGATTAAAGGTGTGTGCTAAGGAAGAGCCACACCATAACCGTGTGTTTACAATAAACAGAAAGTTCAAGGACTAAAGACTGAGCCAGCCCAAATTAGAAACAGGTTTTTACAGTTTATAATCTTGGGGTTAACAATGTGATCAAATAATCTGTAACATTTCCCTTCTTTCTATTTCTCCCTTCCTTTCTCCTTCCTCTCCCCTCTGTTCTACTCTCTTCCCTTCCCTCTATTCTCTGCCTTCTTTCCTCCCTTTATTTATACTCCCTTTCTAATCCCTTTGGTTCCCTTCATGTTATCTTCTTTCTGATTTTGGTGTGTCAGATTCATTTCACATCCTTGCCCAATGTCTATTGTTTAGTCATATTGGTTGTGATTTAACAACAGCTTTTCTCAGTTTCTCAGACTCTAAAGTAACAGTTTTATTTCTAATACCCACACCCATCTGACTATAATCTTTGTGGTTTTGGTTTAAATTCTTAAGACAATCTCATTTATTCTTTTGGTGGTTGGGGATGGTGTCAGCTGTCCACCCCTGACCCACTGGCAATTTGGATGGAAAAGATGCTTACAATCACTGTATCTCTATAGTATAACTTATACTCAATGGCAAATGTGCCTAACATTCAAATAAATATTCTCATCTGAAAATAAAGTAGATGAAATTCCTTCAAAGGACCATGGAGGGATCGCATAAAATAACATACATGAGATCGTAGGATAAAGTGTGGCGTATGGGAGCAAGAAAATGAAACTGAGTGGGACTGCTGACTCCGAGAGATAGGATACACTTAGCAATGGCTACTTTTGAGGTTGGAGCTGGTTACTCTAAAACTTCAACCTGACTACTTTTGAAGACTCTCCCCCCAATCATGCTGTTGACCAGCTTGATGAACAAAAACCACTGGGTATAAATTATTAGAAAACAAAACCAGGCCAAATGAGTGTGAACTGTCCTAGAGAAAGGATGCAGCTGTTTTATCTTTCCAAACATTGAACTGTTTAATATATCAGCAGATGTTGACATTTACAGTGTATCATCTTTTTATTAGAAAGGGCAAAATGACTTAGAAATATTACAAAAAGGTGAAAAGTGGCTGATCTTTTGTGAGCAAACATACTCTACAGCTGATCTCTTACCTTTGATTAATTATTACCTGAACTACTTTTTAATCTAGTCAGTGCATTGAATTCGTGGTTTTCATTAAAAAAGAAAAAAAAAAACCTAACAAAACAGAACTTAAGCTACTTTGCAAATTCGATCTGGGAGAGGATTGTTTAAATGTGCTCTGTGTCATACTAAAAACATTCATTTTCTACACAATGTTCTTTTTTGTGAAGTTCTAGACTAAATTTTTATCCAATATGGATTGTTTTTAATAGTCTCTATTGACAGCATAAGATATAAATTGGAAAAAGCCTAATGACTCATTCTTGCTCCTACAATGTTGTTCATGAGACAGGATTTGACATTTTCGTCACAACCTTCTGACTCACACAGTTCATCCAGGCACACTCTAACTTAGCTGTTACCTGAGGCAATATGACTGCTCATGCCATTTTTGGCATAAAACATCAGATGAGATTATAAATTGAATATGAAGTTATGTGTTTAATGCATTTTCACTTAAGAATATTTTATGATGTCTTCTATGAACCCTTTTAATATTGGTATTTTATGTTGTCATCATCTGTGTGGGCCATTTGAGAGATTTATCATGAATTACCTACTAATTCTTCAAGCCAACATCCAGGTAACATAGCCATGACATCTTTCTGAATTTGCAAGATGTTTTATGCTCAAATGAATAGTCAATTTTGATAATCTAAGATCTTCAGAGATTTGAGAGCCTACTAAGCATGTGATAGAATATCAAATTCCTGTTAAATAGAATTGTATGTCTCTATCCTCCTCATAATCACAAAAGTCCAAGATGTCTATTGAATTAACCATTCCTATGGAGACTCATGTTTCAAAAAGCATGGAGGAATACTAGAGTAGAGACATAAATGAAGAGCTACTCTTAGGCCACTTCACAGACAGCTTCTTAACTATGTCTTAGACAGAATTGCAGGAAGACGTAATCTGATTAAGGCTATAGATTAAGAAAAGACATGTCAGTAGCTTGGGTATAGAAAGGAATGAAGAACATACAGCTGTCCGGATAACCCTTTATGTATGGGTCAAGAGATGAACTGTTGACTAGAAGAAGGAAATGTGGGAAGGATTTCATGTGGGTATTAGATGGAAAGTGTCCTTTTGGCATGTCTTTTTTTTTTAAGATGCACAAGAATCCTCCAAAAGAGTTTTCAAGTAGGTGAGTGGCTGTGCATATACAGAGATTTGAAGATGTAGAATATGATTGCATTTGTGTATGTTCAAGAGGTTGAATACTCTTTTGGGGGGGGATAAGTGGAGAATAAAGGGATAGGGAGGGAATGAAAGATAAAGGCAGAAGGACAGACTGACTTTAGCATTTTCACACTGGATGAAGGGAACTAATGTTACAGAGATAGAGGGTGGAAGCTAGAGTCTTCAAAGCAGGAGCAATGAAAGGACAAGGGCAGGCTTTTATTTTTCTTGTCGTGCCTCTGACCAGAACTGATACTTTACTTCCACACTAATTGTTATACGTCAGATCCCTTCCAGGAGACCCTTTGATAAGCAGTGATTCATAGGAATTAATTCATAGGCATCTCCATAGCCAGACATTATTGTTAATACTCCTAAGACTTCCCCAGAGAAAGGGAATCAACAAGATATGAAAAAACATGTAGAAAAGGAGAGAAGCAGAGAGAAAATTTCTTTTAATTAGAAACTGTTAACATGTTGCCACACCAGAATTTTAGAAAGCAAAGATTTTTGAGATCGTTTTCTTCTATCTTTCACACTTTAGAAAAATGCATGTACTATGATTGTGACCCAACGTTCAATACTTCTTAATCAATTCCACTCTTTATTTCTGAGCCTTTATCAGAAACTATATTCAGTTACATCTTAGTACGAATTAATTACACTGGCCCAGTCCTTAAAATAACAGGGTGCAAAGATCTAACATCATCTCATATTAGAATTTTGTAATTTCTACTTTTCAGGAATCATAAAAACTAAAATTGATGGTCAGGCAGTTTCTATTTTCCCTCTCAAACTGTCTTTCCTATATGATGTAGTAATAGTCCTGCTCTCTTCATGTCTAAGATATGCCTGGCTGGTGCCAAAGCAGTGAGATTGCTGGGACTGAGGCAAGCTGATTTAAAAATAATAATATTGGTTTCATATTCTCTTGCAATGCATACTTAGAGAAGATGGCAACATTTGACTTTGGAGTGTATCTGCGAGGACATATACAAAGTGTTAGTGTTAGCTCTGGGTGATGAAAGCTTAACATTTGTGAACAGGTCTCATCCAGTCTGTTTAGGGTCTGACTGGGACAAAATATCAGAGCTGGGGTGAACTCATTCTTGAGTTAGAACATCCATTTTCTACTGTCCTTGGATGTAGATGTCTCTGATCCTTGGGTCTTTCATTTTGATCTAGATCTTGGCCCCACTGATCATGGGGACTTAGAGTTTGCACTGAACGAATAGCACTGGCTTTCTGGACACTGCATCAGGGGACTTTTCTGTCCCAACCATCATGTCAGCCACTCTTGCACACAGGATCACTTTCTATGTGTCTGCTTGTGTCTTGCTGATTCTGCTTCTCTGGGGGAACCTGGAGGAATAAAAGCAGAGACTATCTGGCTGTGGAGATTTCTGGGAATTAAAGGCATTCATTCTCCTACAGGAGTCCTGGGAGGAATTTTTAAATTTGGCATTTAAAACGCTAAGAAATAGCACAACAATTGCAAAATACAGCAAAAAATAGATGAGTTTCAAAATGATGGTTTTAAGTGAAGGAAGCCAGTCCAAAAAGAGCACAATCTATGTGACTGTACTTACATAAGACTTTAGAAAATGCACATTTAGCTCTAGGAACACACCGCATTCCCATGGTGGCTTTGAGCTGGGAGTTGGCCACAGGGTCAGGAAGGCTTGTCTATAAGAGAGAACAGAAGGAAACGTTAGAGGGCAAAGGATGTGTTCATTATCTAGAATGTGGTGCTGGTTTTGAATATCAGAACTAATTAAGTTGAAAATGCAACATAAAATTGTATTTTAATTATATTTCAACAGGATCTTAAAAGAATTGTGATTCAAGAAGAAAAAGAAACCCTTAATTCTTTCCCAACTTTCAGTGTCTATTTTAGAGGTGAGGGGACCAAAGGCAAAGGATCTCTAGAGACTACTTGTGAAGCAACATCAGAGCCAGCTGGTTAGAAGGTCCCCATGACCAATATCCAGCAGCTGACACTGTCAGGGGGGTCCTTGCCCACCCAGAAACTGAGTGGGGTTCCCTGTAATGCTGACACACTTACGAGCTGAAGATGAACCATGTGTTGAGAAAATGATTGAACAAACAAAGCACAGTATTTACCGCTCAATTGTCCTCTAGTGAGGATATAGAAAAACTTCAAGTATTACATAATTCTGGAAATTCTGTCCTAGCACAGAACACCAAAATTTCAGTTTTATAGAAAATACAATTTTAGTTGTTAAAAATAGTTATGCATTCACAGAACATGATTATATGTGAAGTGACATCCATATTACAGTGTCTCACATTTAACAGGCCTTGATTTTGGCTATCTCTTCTTTTTTCTTTTTGTTTTTTGTTTGGTTTGGTTTGGTTATTTTTGTTTGTTTGTTTGTTTGTTTGTTTTTTGCAACAGGATTTCATTATATAGTGTAGACTTGCCTGGAACTCACTATATAGCCCAAGCTTTGAGCTAATGATCCTCCTACCTTAGTCTCCAGAGGGATGAGATTATAGGTGTATTCTACCAGATCTGGCTCTACTTGCCTTTCTGATGACTGAAGTTTTGATAGTGACTAAATTCCTCAAGTGAATTACTACAAACTATGCATTAGGAGAGATTACTTACAAGGCTTCATTGACTTTGTTTTTAATTGTTTGTATGTAGGGGTGCATGTATATGCATGTGAGCACACATGGGCCATGATATGCATATTCCCATGCATGTTGTTACAGGACAACCCTGTGTGGTCATTTCATTCCTTCTACCTTCACATTGGTTCTGGAAGATTGAATTCAGATCACAAGGCTTGTACTTTTACCTGCTAAGCCATCTCAACATCCCTTGTCTCCCAATTTGTTTATTTATTTATTTATTTATTTATTCATTCATTCATTCCTTTATTTATTTATTTATTGCTTCAGGTTACATCTCCATCATAGTGTCCTCTTTCCACCCCTCCCAGTCCCGCCGTCCCACCCTCTACCCCCTAACCCTTCCATCCCACTCCTCTGGAGTGGAATGTCCCTACATAACGTTCCCCTACCCCAGTTCAGCAGTCATATGAGGGCCAAGAGCCTCCTCATACACTGGGGGCCTACAAGGCAGTACCACCAGGGAAAAGTGTCTCAATGACAAGGAGAGAAAACAAACAAACAAACAAACAAAAAGTCTATGTCCATGTTCCCTTTGGTGATTGGTTGTAGTATAGTTATCCTGTACTATATGGCTAAAATCCGACTATAAGTGAATAGATGCCATGTGCATCCTTCTGAGTCTGGGTTAGCTCACTCAGGATGAGCTTCTCTAGTTCCATCCATTTGGCTGCAAATTGCATAATTTCATTGTTTCTGATAGCTGAGTAGTATTCCATTGTGTAGATGTACCGCAGTTTTTTAATCCATTCTTCAGTTGAGGGACATCTGGGTTGTTTTCGGTTTCTAGCTATTACAAATAAGGCTGCTATGAACATAGATGAGGAAACTTCCTTGTGATTTGGTGAGGAATCATTTGGATGTATACCCAGAAGTGGTATGTCTGGGTCCCGAGGCAGAGCTATTCCATGTTTTCTAAGATATGGCCAGACTGACCTCCATAGTGGTTGCACAAGCCTGCACTCCCACCAGCAATGGAGGATTCCCCTTTCTCCACACCCTCACCAGCATGGGCTGTCATTTGAGCTTTTGATCTTAGCCATTCTGACAGGTGTGAGATGGAATCTTGGAGTCTTCTTGAGTTGTATTTCTCTGATGGTTAAGATGCTGAGCATTTCTTCAAGTGTCTCTCAGCCTTTAGGAATTTCTCCTTTGTGGATTCTCTGTTTAGCTCTTTTCCCCATTTTTTGATTGTATTATTTGGTTTCTTGGCATTTAATTTCTTGAGTTCTTTATTAATTTTGGATATTAGCCCTCTGTCAGATGTGGGGTTAGTGAAGATTTTCTCCCAATCTGTAGGGAGCTGTTTTGTTACAATGACAGTGTCTTTTGCCTTACAGAAGCTTTTCAGTTTCAAGAGGTCCCATTTATTGGTTGTTGGTCTTAGGTCCTGAGCTGTTGGTGTTCTGCTCAGGAAGTTGTCACCTGTGCCAATGAGTTTGAGGGTTTTTCTCACTTTTTCTTCTAGTAGATTTAGTGTGACTGGCCTTATGTTAAGGTCTTTGATCCACTTGGGCTTAAGAACCGCACAATGGAAAAAGGACAGCATCTTCAACAAATGGTGCTGGTCCAACTGGATGTCCACATGTAAAAGAATGAAATTAGACCTTATACTTATCACCTTGTACAAAACTCCCAATTTACTTTAAAAGTTGAAGCCCAATACTGTACCTCCACCTTTTCTAAAATACATATAAATGACAGTATGTTGTCTGTATTTGAAGCATTCAGCCAATTATGGGACAAAAATATTTTAAAAACACAATTCTGCTTCTGACAAATTCTGAATACCATCATACAAATGAAAAAAGCCATTTTATTAGGACAAAGAATGAACATAGTAGTTTAAAATATAAATAGAAAAAAGGAACAGAGTTTTTATTGTTCTGCATTTTGGGCAATTTATTGTGACTTTATGGAAAATACAAACATTACTTCTATGTATCAGTTTATTTATTTTTGCTTAATAAAGCATTGGTGCCATTCTGGTCCAAATATGCACGATTCCTTTTCCATTAGAAATAATCACCCTCAGCCCATGACCTGCCTCAATCCCCCAACCTCCCTGTCTGACCTATGATCAGCTGAGTAAGAGAGCACCTGGGCCTGGCAGAGCTGGTGGGAGAAGAAGAGATGATTGATCCTTCCTGACCACCAGGATAAGCAAGATTTTTGGCCAGACCTTTGTGTACACATTGAGATCGAAAGCACAGACTATGTTGCTGAAACAGATTAATAAGGGACTTAGTGATTTTGCCTATGACTCTCCAGTATAATGTTCTACAGATCCACATTGTATATGTTTCATTGGCAAGCCACATTATGGGTCCTAATGACAGCCCATATCAAACTACCTAAGGTTGCATTTACAAGAAGAATTTATTATACAAATATTAGCAGTAATGACAGCAGTTATCTTGGTCTTCTCAGATCACAGTGTCTCCTGCTTTAATTATTTCTAAAGTTCTTTTATCCATTTGTTCACTACTATGTGATCCAACCCTGGACGACCCCCTAGTGCCAGAGATTGCATTAATCTATAAAACAGACAAAGATAAATACAACAGAATGTCTCAAGAATGGACTCAGAAATATGCCACGTGATGCTACCTTAATGTCTAAAGAGCTACATTATACCTGGAATAAACTTTAAATTATTGTTAAAAAAATAAATCACTTTCCTTTACACACATGGATTTTTTTTGAGCCTTTGGTCTTACCATTCACATACCACCATGAGGTCATATAATAATCTGTTCAGAAGTACACCCTTTCTGCTTTGTAGAGAGAGGGCAACATGGAATAACAAAAGCCAGAAAGTAACACAAGGACTGTGGCTTAGATTCTGTCTCTAGTCCTCCATTCTAAGACTGAAAAGTCAGATCCTACAAAATGGAAGAGAATTAAAAGCAATACTATGGAGTTATGAATGGCATCTGACAAGTGACAATAGGCCTGCAAAATTTTGTTCGTGTGAATTTATATCGGCTTTCTCCTGTTATCCTAATTAATTCCCACCATCTTAGTGCTGGAAACAATGCAAATACATTGAGTTCAATATTTGTTCAAAAATATATTGAACAAAATACAAACAGAGTTCTATAGGTCAGAGGTCAGTATGAGTCTCACTGGGTTAAAGGTGGTACCATACTCCTAAGACACTAGGGGTAGGCTCATATCCCTGCCCTCCTTCCTCATCTTCACAGATAACAATGTTGCATACGTTCATGTGATGGGGATGTGTACAACCACAAAGCCATTTTGGTCATACTGAGCCATCCATTTGCATGGTTTGGACATGTATTCAAAAGCCCTGAGGATCAAGATATGGGCATCTTAGGAATCCATTGTTCTAAGTACCATATAATTAAGATATTAGAGCCTTCAGGGAATGAGATAAGGACAAAGAGAGAGGTTGAAGAGCTTTCTTTTAGAGAGATGTCTTCTAATGTGATTTCAGAAGGCATCAACTAGGAAAGGACATCAGCAGCAGACAGAACAGTAGGTGTGAGAGCAGCACCCCAAGTTACCCATGTCCCACTTTGCACAGAGAACAATCCCTCTGTTCACTCAGTCATTAGATCAACCAGTTCTTCCTTGGCCTGTCTGACATTGGTTTCTCACTCGGAGTGACAGAGGGAACCCCATCATTAGGTACCTGACATTTCATAGCACTGGAATGATATAGTTACAAATTATGATGACAAGAAATAAGTTGATGGTTCATAAACCCAGAGCTTCTTGCCTAAAGTCTATCCAGGATTCACAGGAGAATAATTGTAAACAACATATATCCCATAAAGATTGCCTTTTGGGGGAAATGTTTTTGACTTAGAAAAATAAATCTATGATATATGTACATCAAATGAAGGGCAAGATTTAGATTTACTTTGTAAACAAACACAGTAAAGTTCAGCTTGCACACACACACACAAACTGATGAAAAGGCAGGTTTTGCTTTAGAAATCTCAAAAAAAATTGTGCGTCTTATCTTCTTTGTTCTAACTAAATGCCTTTAATATCCTACACACTCCCTTTAAACTATATTTTCCTTAGTGAAATTGATTGTAATAAATGAGCTAGCTAAGATTAATACTCATTTTAATTTAACAGCCAGCTTCAAGTATTGCTGGAGTCCATGGTATTAAAATTAATTACAGTTTGAATCGTACAGCTCAAGCCATATAGTCAGTCACGGACAACGAAGCTGAGGTCTGGACCCAGGGAGATAGCTGTGAACGTCATGGGAAATCCTTTAAACCCAAAAGTGCGGAGAATGTGAGTGTTTTCCCACCACTGCTCTCTATAAAGTAACACTTGATTTTACACACGATGACTGTCTGGGCTGTCTATAGAGCAGAGATGATCAGTCTCCTTCTCAAAGTTGATGCATACATGAGTGTGAATTTGAATGCTGTGTTGACTTGTACAGTTACTTTAGTGCACTTGAGTGTGTTCCTTGAATCTTGGCTGAAAGGGAAGGATGAATCAAGTGAGATCAGAGAAGCGAATGATTGCTCACTCCAGTACGCCCATGTCAGGTGCACAGTGAGTGGTACAGAACGAACTCTTGCAGGCTTGGCTCTACAGCTTTGTCTTCCCCATCAGCTCCTGCTGACCACTTGAACCTTGAAGCTTTTTCCTTTTCTGGTGTGCTTGTCTGCTTATTCTCCAACTGAACTGTCAGTTGAGGAGATCAAGGAAGCAGAGTCTCTGAAAACCTTGACCTTGACATGTTTTCTAGGCCATCACAAAGCAGCTCAGATCCACAAGCCAGAAATGCCCACAGCTACTGAATCTCATTTGCTCTTCCAGAGGCATGGTCATTAGAGTGTCTAGTCTATTGACTTCACTCCTGAGTTAGATTCTCCTCTGGTAGCACAGGATGTGGCATGCGGTGGGGGCAGTGTAGTTGTACTTGACACTTGTACCTGGGTTCAAGCTGTGCCTGCCACTTCAGCCTGCATGCATCTTCCCTTCAATTCCTTAGATTCATCCAGCATTTTGGGGGTAGATATGCGCTGAAGTATATTTGTCCTTATTTTAAAATAACCTCTTAAATAATATGGACCAGGGAAGAAACGAGAGAATAAACAATTATTCACACAGGATGGGGAAGCAGGAAAAAGCTTCTTTTTGGTGAGGAATGAAGAAGGTAGGAATCAGTAGAAAATTATTTAATGAAATGCTAAGTGAAAAGCTCTGTGATTTTTATTTGATAAACAGCTATATGTCAATGCTATTTGTACTGTATTTGTTATAGTTACACTTGAGTTATCGTTATAACCAATATAGAATGATTTTGAAAATTTCCTGTCAGAAGTACTTCAAATGCAGGCTATTACTCTGAAAAAGATATTCACTCTAAAATATCACTGTAAAAACATACTACATTACATTGTAGCCCCCAGCCATAGGGAAATGCTTCAACTACTTGACTTTTCAGATGACACCCTCAGCTCTCAATAGGGTGCTTATAAAGATTTATAATGTTACAAACATTTGTAACGTATAATTCTGAGTAAATATCACATAATGTTTAAAAACAAGGTTGAAGTCAGGAACATGGCATATTTGTAATCATGGAAATCCAGGAAGAATCTAAAGACAGCTAAAAATAAGTGTTTAATGGGTAAGTGCTTTCTTATTAACAATTAATTCTCTGCATCATCTTATCCAAAATTTACAACTAGCAAAGCAAACAGATGTGGGAAAGGAGGAGAATTTACGAGTGGTTTCAAGGAATAAGGATAAAATCTGCACTCCTTGGCCAAAGGCACTCACAGTTGCCAGTTAAATGAATTCTGAGATTCAAGCTCCAGGAACTCAGGTATTGACCACAGCCTGGAGAATCATATTGGCAAAGGGAAAATATATGAAAAGTTAAGAAGTGAAAGTTCTTTGAGAGGAATCAAGATGAATAAAGGGACAACAGGGGTCACGAAAGACATGTTCTTTATGCATTAAAATATGGCATGACTTGCTTGTGGCCTCAAATATGTGATGATGAAGCATCTCACATGAAACATCAACACATGTTAATACATTTCATGTCCTTTTATATGTGGTGATGAAGCATCTCATATGGAACATCAATGCATGTTAATACATTTGATGTCCCTTTATAATTTTCTTTAAGGTAAGGTTAACTTTCTCTGAAAATAGGTCAGCCAAAACTTACAAATCATCTCTAAAATACCAGCTATTGTTAAAAGTATCACAGCGTGAAGTCTGGGTATTCACCTCAGGGAGCAAATGATTTAGGTTGTAGAAGCTCCTGGAAATGTAACTTTTTCGGTTTGTAGTATTGACTTCTTAATGGATTTTTTTTTCAGAGAAGGTTCAGATTTATAGTAACATTAAACAACAAATACAGAGACTTTCCTCTCTCCCACACCCATCTCAAATGTACAGCCCCTCTAAACATCAGCGTTCTCTTTCAGAGGGTTATACTGGTGACTTTTGACAAGCCCACATTGATTCGCACATTATTATCCCACAAAATCTGTAGTTTACAGGACGATCATCTTTGAAGATTGGGCATGTTATGAGTTTTGAATGAGGAGGAGTGATGTGTGACATGTATCAACCACAGTGCAAGGAAGATGAGGAGCACTTCACTAGCATACAAAGCCACCTATGCTCTGCATTGCTGTCTCTCCTCAAGCCCTTAGCAACTGTTGCTCTTTTCATAATCTCTGTAGTGTTTGGTTGCTTCACTTCCTGGCATTCTGGCTGAGATAAAACACATTATCATCTGTATAGCTGTGACTTTTCAGCATGAGATAGAGCTGCAGCCATGCAGCGTGTAGACTCTTCAGACTGGTTACTCTTATTTCCTATAGGTTTACTTCTCGTTGTGTCTTTTTGTGTTTTGATAAGTCACTTATCAGCTCTGAATGATAGCTGCTGTCTGGATGCAGCACCATTGCTACCCATTCACCCTCCAAAGGAAAAAAAAAAAAAACACAGCATATTTGGGTACTTATAGATGGCAATTTGAAGACATGAAAGATTTACATGATCTGAAGAGGATAAGAGTACAAGTTCTGGCAACTGGAAAAAAGTTACTGTAAATATCTGTGTACAGGATTTTGCATGGACACAGCTTTTCAGATGATTTGGACAAGTGCCAATGAGCCAGTGAATTTTGGTTCACTGTGACAAGTACATGAGCAACTTCAGGGAGGAAAGGTTCATTTTAGCTGGGAGGTGTGCTGAAGTAGTGCCCATCAACCCTGAGGAACAGATACTCCGCCAGCTAGTTTCCCCCCACTAGAACCCACATCATTCTAGAGTGTCCACTACATCCTAGTCATCTCAAACTTTGAATCCATTCTCTGACGAAACCATTGTGATTGTATCACAATACTCATGAATTAATAGCATCTGGGAGACACTTCACAGGCACACCCGAAGCTTGCTTTGTTCATCCCCTAGGTGTTCACCAATTCAATTGAGAAGGTACTCAGGGTGAACTATCACAAGTAAGAAGGACAGTCTGTAGAAGGTGTGGTGAAGGCTTCTTTAGTTCTGGAAGCAATTGCGGGATATGAATGCAGCTCAGAGGTAGAACAATTAATTGTCTACATGGCGAAAGGAAAGATGAAAGAAAC
Organism: Lophiomys imhausi; assembly: GCA_907164525.1. Classification (NCBI taxonomy): domain Eukaryota; kingdom Metazoa; phylum Chordata; class Mammalia; order Rodentia; family Muridae; genus Lophiomys; species Lophiomys imhausi. Next base: position 342,304 of record CAJQZJ010032991.1, on the reverse strand, counting down.
AGAGAGGAGGATGCCAGACTATCTTCTGAGGTAGCTGTGTGTTTTGTGTTCCCCACAAATAATGAATGAGGGGTCCTCTTGGTTCATATTCTTGTTAGGATTTGGTGGTGTCATGCTTGGAGCTTGTGCTGTTGAAATAGAAATGAAGGACGGCTCATTTTTGAAACTTGTGCTCCTCCTGGCATGTAATGTGGAGATTCTTGTTGTATGTGCATTTCTCATTTGTACATCTCCCAAGGGCAGTTGACAATTTCCAGGGAAGTTGACTCTTCATTTATTTTGCACAGTTTTTAATGGTACTGTTTTCTAACAGTTGAGTTTTGAGAGTTCTTTATCTATTTTGTATCATCATCCCATATTGGTATTTGGTTTGCATATATTTTTATCCAAGTCCATAGCCTAGCTTCTCATTTTCTTGACTTCACAAAGAATATTTTAGCTTTAATCAATGCCAGCTGGTCAGTTATTTCTTTCATGTTTAGCACCTTTGGTATTCTGTCTGAAATTTCATGTCCACGTCTGGACAGGTGTAGAGTTTCTCTACAGGGTACTTTCTGGAAGCCTTACAGTTTTGCCTTTTACATTTAGGACTGTGGATATTGAGCTCACCATTGGGAATAGTGTAAGTCTGTTTTTAGATTTTCCCCTTCTCTCCCATATTCCACCGTGGTCTTTGTTTTTACCTGGTACGTGGCTGTCTCATTGTTCCAACACTGCCTGATGAAATGTCTGTTTTCTCCATTTGCACTGTCTGCGCTTCTGTGTCAAAAATCAGTTGACTATATTTATAGATGTCTCTTTCTGGGATATCTATTATTACACTGATCAAATAATCTATTCTTTTGAAAATAGTACAATGATGTGAAGTGATTCACACTACCAAACTCGTGGGAACCAGACATTCCTTCTACTTCTGCTTTCACACACACACACAAAAAATTTCCAGAAAAATAATTGACATTTTTGCAAGGCATGTTTTTCTGATGTTGAAATCAGGTCTGATGTTTTTGAGAATCTAAAATAAAGAGTAATTCACAAAAATATATTCTCAGTAACAACTTCATGTTACAGTATCTCTGTGTGTATAAATATCTTTGTTTGTTTTAATGACATGCATTTGTTTATTTATTGTGTGTGAAGTGCACGGCAGGTTTATGGAGGTCAGTGGACAACCTGTTGATGTTGCTGGTGGTCTCTCTTTCCATCTGTGTACTTCTGCTTTTTCTCTCCTTCTACCATATAGCTCTCAGTGATCAAACTTGGGTTTTCACGCTTGGCAGTACATTCCCTTATCTATCAAACCATCCATCTCACTGGCCATATGTTTAAGTGTCTAAACGACATATTTTTTTATGAAGATAATATTCAATTGTTCTTAGGATGATATTAGATTGTAGCATTGTGTGTTTTTCGTATGGTTGTTATTGCATAAGTTTGTGATAAAGAGAGATGAAGCAGTATTCCTGGAATAGATCATTATAGAAGCATAATCTCTCCAATACTTTTTGGGAAAGTCAGTTAAGGAACAGATTAAGAAATTAGATAAATATCAGGTTATACATTATTATGCTTCTTTAATCTTTCGTTGCACTAATATAGTCTATTTTGTGGCTAAACAAAGAAAAAAAGCTATTCCAGTTCAAGTCTAATTTGGTGGCTTCATTTTGGTAAGGCTTTTGAGAATATTATGTCCCGAAGTATGAGAGAATCTCTGGCCAGCTGGAGGTGACATATCCTCAAAGACTGACTCACAGGAGCCAAGTCACCAGACACAACTTTGTCAAACTTACCTGCTCCTTAGCCCTTAGTGTAAGTTACACTTCATACAGGAGCTGTCAGCTAATTGTGTAAGGCACTCCCTTTGAGCAAATAGATGTACCCTGATGCGCAGATTACATAAATAGGAAACAATCTTGGAAGCTGTGAAATTAGAGCTGTGGGAATTGAGTTTTAACAGGTACTTCTTTCAAGGGTATTTAACTCTTTGTCCCTGTAGGGATTTCCTATTATCATAATCAGATATGTAGCCTAAACCTCTTCTTCAAGACTTCTATGCCTTTCTCTAGGTTGATTAATGCAATTCATTGTAGTTTAAAAAAAAATGTTATAAAATATGGTTTCAGGTTCCAATATTATGGTAAATTTAAGACTAATTTCATGTTTTGTTATGATTTGTTTCTGCTAAAAGAAACATATGATGCTGAAAAAATCTAAACATAATAACATGACAGCATTGAATTCCAACATTTTGCATTTATTCCTACCCCCATTCAACTTCAGAGTTTGCCACATATCCAGGTGGTAGGTACCCAAGACAGACCTTGTAATTACATATCATCTTATTTGGATGGCTTACAAATCTGAATAGTTTAGTATTTTTGCATCTCTCCTAATATGTTGTGCCTGTTTCTTTTATGAAAGGCAATTCTGAAAAGGTTTGTTCTCCGTTATGAAGTTATTGCTCATGGTCTCAATGATGATGTGAATCTTTTATTCAAGTTTTAGTCCACAAATCACCATCAGAAAGAAGAAAAGCAGATATCATGCTGAGGGAATTGTTGATCCCTGTTGTCAACTCTGCCATGATTTTTCATGGTATTCTGATGAAAATGAGTGTGTATTCCTTTCAGTTACAAATTAACATGTCAGCATATTGGCTGCAGGCAGGCTGTAATTCTGAGAAAATGGAAACAATGAACTTGGTATTCAAGTTATGTGTTCCTCTGAAATGTTTAGTAAGTGCAGTGTATTGTTCATAAGCCCATTATTTCAGAATTACACCAAAATTGTAACTACAAAAAAAAAATAGCTAAGGAGCCAGCATTAGGAATTCAAATTGTGGTGGATCTTGCCAACATCCTACTTTATTTTGGGGTGAAATGTAGCTTGAGTCCTTTCCATATATCTACTAAATAACTAAGCATGTTTCATCTCTAATCTCTATCAGTGGTGGGGATGGTGGGGATGGTGATGGCAGCGATGGTGGGGTTGGTTCAGTTGGTGGCAATGGTGGTGTGTGAAGGGGACTCTCTTGCCTCTTGTCTTCTAAAAAGAAATAATTCAGTAATAGGTGTATATGGTTTGAGCAGAAGTTTGCTCAGCAAGGCTAAGCAAAGCAAATACTCTGAGGAGAGAAGAGCAGTGTGATCTGTCCTAAGGTAGGGGACAGTCCAGTGGGTTTGGGGTTGACAAATTAAAAAAAAAGATGTTATAGATATGTATGAGACATGTAATATAATCATGGTATAAGACAACCCTCATTCCATCGCACATCATGGTGAATCAGATCTCCCTTTCAGGGTGTTTCTTTCCATGGCCCCACAGAAGGTGAGTCCTGTCAAAACCACACTGCAAATAATGTTTATAATGACTGAGGTCATTATAAACACATAAATATAATAGAGACCCTTGGTCATCACATGTGTGGGCAAATGCCCTGAGGTCTTCATTTTTGCTACAGTGGAAACAATGTAGTAATTAAGAGGAAGTCTCCCCACACAGAGCATCTGACCAGTAGAAGGCACGGTGTTTCCCCCTTGTACCTAGTGCCTCACCAGCTGTCACTCCCCCCCCTCCCACCCCCAAGGACTGGAAACTCTAACATTGATTTTTAATCACCACATTCGTTTCTTCTGTAACATTTTCACATGTCCATTTTGCGTGAAGTAATAAATAAATCTCTTCTAAAAATATAAGACATGTTTGTGTGAGACATTGAATTTATTTGTAATAATGCTGATGAAGCAAATGGAATACTTACCTCAAATACAGCACATTTTGTAGCTATAAGGAAATGGGACAACTGACTACACTTTTTTAAATAAAAAAGTAAAACATCTAGAGAGTCTACACTTATTCAACATGCATTAAAAATTAAATGTAAGTTTTAATTGTTGATAGGTATATATATGGCACGTAATCTAATTCTTCAGTTGGCTCTGCAGACCCTTTGGAATATAGTGACACCTTCAAATATTAAGGATACATAAGCAGGTCTGCCAAATGGAAATCTCTGATAGCCTATTAAAAACTCAAGCACCCTTATGTCATGATGCCCCTCGATGTTGGAAGGATACGTTCTCAGGCATCCTTCAGGAGTGACCCTGGGAGGCACATGCTTTACTGCCAGTTCAGACCTCAATGATTCAGAACTGTTCTCTGAACACTAGTCATCAGCCTTCAGAAGGAGCACCAAGGGCTTTTATTTCTTCTTATTGAGAGTTTGCTTTGCTTACTGCCTTGATTTCACATCCAACTCTGAGGTTCAATTACAGAGCACAGAATTACTACTTATACCATTCCCCCATTACTTTGTTTGCTGAGGGGTAAAATAACTCTCATTTGGAGTCAGAACAAGTCCAACCTAACCTCCACTGGTACTGCAGAAGGAAAATGATTAGTTCCTTTAATTTAAGATGGTTAAATACCTCCTAAAGGACACACTCTATAATGAAGTGATAACAGATCATTGACTAGTTATGACAAGTAGATTCTGCTTGAATTGCTAACAAGACCAGATAAATGTGTAGTCATAAACTGATGATTAAACTAGATGTATGAATACCCCTCCTAACCTTCCCCTCTGTTCTCCTGCATCCATGCTCAAATAACCCTTATACTTAGGCAATGGTGATGTATACAAACAAACCAGGTTCTAGCTGCTGTTGTTTTTAACTATCTCTGTGGGAGAATATTGTGTTTATGTGTGTTGCATGCATAAGTATGCATGTGTCTATGTGTGTGCAATCTGGAGGCCAGATGTCAATGTGAAATGTCAATTCTTACATCCATGCACACGTGTACATGCACACACACACACACACACACACACACTCACTCACTCACTCAATCAATCAATCAATCAATTTTTAAGATAAGAGGAACTAGGGAGATATTTAGTAGATAAAAGCACCTGCCACACAAGCATGAAGATCTGAGTTCACACCCCCAGATTCCACATGAAATAAGCCAGGGGTGGCTGTGCATGTCTGCAACCCTAGCACTGGAAGAATATTGACAGGCTAATCACTGATCAACTAGCCTACCCCGGATGGCAAGTTCAGATTCGGTGAGAGACTGAGTCTGAAAGAAGGAAAGAAAGAAAGAAAGAAAGAAAGAAAGAAAGAAAGAAAGAAAGAAAGAAAGAAAGAAAGAAAGAAAGCAGGGAACGATAGAGCAGGATACTCCACGTCCTCTTTTAGCCTCTGCAGCACATACATGAGTTCAGTGCACACCTGGACACACATGTACACACACACACACACACACACACACACACACACACAGAGAGAGAGAGAGAGAGAGAGAGAGAGAGAGAGAGAGAAAGCTGCAGCAAAATCAATAGCTACAGGATAATTTAAAAAACAAAATAAATGCATTATTAGGGAAAATAAGATGGGAATTATACTAGAAATAGTAATTTATCATAGCAAGTGTGGATGACATACCAAATCAGAAGCAGGAGTGCCTGTTTCTTATAAAAATTCACTGAAATAATAAAAGGCAAGTAAGCATAAACAAGCTACTACTCGTATGAAAATTAAAGCTCATAAATAAGTCTATTCACTCAACATCGATCTTTACAATAAAGCTTTTTTGTGAGAGATACGTGATTGAAACAATAGATAACCACAGAATAAAGTTATAGTACACAGACTTTCCCCTTTGAAAAGCAGGAAGACAAAGATAGACAATAAAATGATTAATGGTTAACCATTTGAGGACAAATTAAGTTAGATGCATATTTTATATAACTTGCTACAACAATTTTAAAACTTACATATGTAAAAAAATAAAAATAAAATGCAATCAAGTGCTTGCCAGCTTTTAGATTTAAAAAAAATCTGAAATAGAAAATAGCCTAAGGAATCAGAAAAAGACGAAGGAATTTGACTGTAGGGCCCCTAAGTAAAGGTCCAAATAAACAAAGATGGAGGGAGGCACAAATTGTGCTCAGAAACACAGGAAATAGAAGAGAAAGAGGAAATGATAAAAGGGGAAAATGAGCATAGCAAGGAGGGGGCTGGGAAGCCAGTAGCCTGAGATCCTTCCCGTATGTTGAGCCATATGAAGCTAACTCTGGTGAAGGTCACCTGAACTGGCACTGTACCTCCATCCTATATTACATAGATGTAACCTAAACTGAAGTAAAGTAAATATGATTAGATTCAATGATAAAGTTCAACACAACATTTATTGAAGCAAAGAACTGGGAGCAGTCTAATCAGTCAATGAATGATACATGGAATGATGTTTCATAGTGATGTCAAAGAACATTTATGGAAGTAACAGTGATGTGCAAGGAGCAACATGGAGACAGCCTTAAATGGGTATTTCTTTCTTTTTTTCTTTATTTTTTATTTCTTCAAGTTACATCTCAATCGAATCGCAGTCCCCTCTCTATTCCCCCCTCCAGTCCCACCCTCCCACCCTCAACACCCCATCTTCTTCCTTTTTTTTAAGTTTAAGGTATATCTTATTTCCCCCTACAGCTCCCCCTTTCAGTCCAACAAATGGCTCTTTCTCTTATAATAATAGATACAATACAAAACAACAGAGGTAATTAGGCCACAGTTATGAGGGTTATATGGCTTAGCGTACATTCCCAATGTCCAGGCCATATGTATTTGGTACCTGACTTTAACATTCCACTATCTAACCATCTCCATGAGTTTAAAGTTCTATATCTGACTAACCATTCATACTAACTTGCAACACAATTTTAAAAGTATCTTCTTAGATCTATAACACTCTCTTGACTCCTAAACAACTCAAAATTTAATTATGAGACTCTACCTATCTATTCTTCAAACACCTCAGAGACCTGAGAGGGATAAATATATCTGATTTTATAGGAAGTGCAGAGCCTGCAGCTTCCAAAACTAAGAGATGACATACCAGTGGCTGCCTGGACAGTTCCCATTTTCTCTCCATACATTACAGCATCGATCTTCAGTCATTTGGCCCCGTATCTCTGACAGACATTGATTGTAGAGCAGGGTTTATGAAGGACTTGCCTACCCTGTCTTGGCAGAGCTAGGCTGTCGACTTACCTGCTTCCAAGTTTTGTCCTTTTTGGACAGCATTCTGTCTACAGTTGGAGCAAGGGGCTTTTCCTACCAAGAGATAGGCTTGCGACTAATTCAATCATCTCCCACTGGAGATTCTTCGATGCTCATCTTCTACTTGGAGTAGATTAGGGGATGCTGTCAGGGGTTGATATGTCTTGATATAAAAAAATCTAAAGTTAAGAAAACATCTTTGAATGCCATATTCTGCAGATCTCTTGAGGTTTTTGAAGAGGCCCTATCTATCTCTTATATTAGGATAAGCAGATGTTGCTTGTCTCTTAGCAGCTTTATTTCTGATTAGCTTAGAAAATAACTATAATAGACTGTCATAGTACCTAACAAAATGACCGACTTGCATGACTATTAGTTTGCATTTCTTAATTATCCTAAACAGTTTATGACAATTAGTAGCAAAAGGCCGAAACTTCACATTTCATTTTTTTCCTTTACCCCCTAACCCTTCCATCCCATTTCTCTGGGGTGGGGTGTCCCTATATAACAGTCCCTCATCTCAGTTCAGAGGTCATATGAGGGCCAAGAGCCTCCTCATTCATTGGGGGTCTATGAGGCAGTACCACCAGTGAAAAGTATTTCATTGCCCGGGAGAGAGAACTAAAAAACAAACAATCAAATAAGAAGACAAACAGATAAAAAAGAATAAAAAATAGAGAAAAATAAAAATAAAAAATAAAAAGTCTATGTCCATGTTCTCTTTGGTGTGTTAGTTGTAATATCGATATCTTCTACTATATAGCTAAAATCCTACTATAAGTGAATAGATGCCATATGCATCCTTCTGAGTCTGGGTTAGCTCACTCAGGATAAGCTTTTCTGGTTCCATCCATTTGGCTGCAAATTGCATAATTTCATTGTTCTTGATAGCTGAATAATATTCCATTGTGTAGATGTACCACAGTTTTTTAATCCATTCTTAGGTTGAGGGACATCTGGGTTGTTTCCAGTTTCTAGCTATTACAAATAAGGCTACTATGAACATAGATGAGAAAACTTCCTTATGATTCCGTGAAGAGACATTTGGGGGTAAACCCAGAAGTGGTATGGCTGGGTCCTGAGGCAAAGCTATTCCAAGTTTTCTAAGATATCACCATACTGTCCTCCATAGTGGTTGCACAAGCCTGCACTCCCACCAGCAATGGAGTAGGGTTCCCCTTTCTCCATACCCTCGCCAGCATGTGCTGTCATTTGAGCTTTTGATCTTAGCCATTCTGACATGTGTGAGATGGAATCTCAGTGGCCTTGAGTTGCATTTCTCTGATGATTAAGGATGTTGAGCATTTCTTCAAGCGTCTCTCAGCCATTAGGGATTCCTCCTTTGTGAATTCTCTATTTAGCTCTGTCCCCAATTTTTGATTGGATTATTTGGTTTCTTGGCATTTAATTTCTTGAGTTCTTTGTAGATTTTGGATATTAGCCCTCTGTCAGATGTGAGGTTGGTAAAGATTTTCTCCCAGTCTGTAGGCTGCCGTTTTGTTCGAATGACAGCGTCCTTTGCCTTACAGAAGCTTTTCAGTTTAATGAGGTCCCATTTATTGATTGTTGATCTCAGGTCCTGAGCTGTTGATGTTCTGTTCAGGAAGTTTTCACCTGTGCCAATGAGTTTGAGGGTTTTTCCCACCTTTTCTTCAGGAAGATTTAGTGTGGCTGGCCTTATGTTAAGGTCTTTGATCCACTTGGACTTAAGTTTTGTACAAGGTTATAAGTATGGGTCTAATTTCATTCTTTTGCAAGTAGACATCCAGTTGGACCAGCACCATTTGTTGAAGATGTTGTCCTTCTTCCAATGTGCCGTTTTGGCTTCTTTGTCAAAAATTAGGTGGCCATAAGTGTGTGGGTCTATTTCTGGATCTTCAATTCAATTCCATTGATCTACTGGTCTGTTTCTATACCAATACCATGCTGTTTTTACAACTATTGCTCTGTAATACAGCTTGAAGCTAAATATAGATCAGATAAACAGATTAAACAGCCCTATAACCCCTAAGGAAATAGAAACAGTCATTAAAAATCTCCCAACCCAAAAAAGCCCAGGGCCAGATGGCTTTAGCACGGAATTCTACCGGACCTTCAAAGAGGAACTAACACCATTACTTTTCAAACTCTTCCACCACATAGAAACAGAAAGAACACTGCCAAACTCATTCTATGAGGCCACAGTCACCCTGATTCCTAAACCACACAAAGACCCAACAAAGAAAGAGAACTTCAGACCAATCTCCCTCATGAACATAGATGCAAAAATACTTAATAAAATACTAGCAAACCGAATTCAAGAACACATCAAAAGTATCATACACCATGATCAAGTAGGCTTCATCCCAGGAATGCAGTGATGGTTCAACATACGAAAGTCTATCAACGTCATTCACCTATAAACAAGATGAAAGAGAAAAGCCACATGATAATCTCGCTAGATGCAGAAAAAGCATTTGACAAAATCCAACACCCCTTCATGCTAAAAGTTCTGGAGTGAACAGGCGGCATACAAGGACCGTACCTAGAAATAATAAAGGCAATATACAGCAGGCCAGTGGCCAACATCAAAATAAATGGAGAGAAACTTGAAGCATTTCCTCTAAACTCAGGGACAAGACAAGGATGTCCACTTTCACCATATCTCTTCAATATAGTACTTGAAGTTCTTGCTAGAGTAATAAGACAACTAAAGGAGATCAAGGGGATAAATATTGGAAATGAAGAAGTCAAATTATCCCTATTTGCAGATGATGTGATAGTATACATAAGCGACCCCAAAAATTCCACCAGAGAACTCTTACAGCTGATAAATGCCTTCAGCAAAGTGGCTGGATACAAAATTAATTCAAAAAAATCAGAAGCCCTTCTTTATACAACAAACACATGGGCTGAGAAAGAAACAAGGGAAACAACCCCCTTCACAATAGCCACAAACAACATAAAACACCTGGGGGTAAATCTAACCAAGCAAGTAAAGGACCTATACAACAAGAACTTCAAGCCCTTGAAGAAAGAAATGGAAGAGGCCTTTAGAAGATGGAAAGATCTCCATGGTCATGGATAGGTAGGATCAACATAATAAAAATGGCTATCCTACCAAAAACAATACATAGATTCTATGCAATTCCTATCAAGATACCAACACAATTTTTATAGACTTGGAAAGAGCTATTCTCAATTTCATATGGAACAACAAAAAGCCCAGAATAGCTAAATCAATCCTGTACAATTAAATGGGCATTTCAAGGATTTTTTGAAAATTTTATTTGAAAAGTGACATTAAATTGTGGATATTAGTATAGGATAATTTATAATTGTCTTTTCACTTATATTTTTAATATTAAAAACCCTCCAAATCAAGCTCACCAGTAGTAGTGGAAAACTTTCTGTCCTGTCTGTATCTAGAACTTACTAAAGATAGGAGGTAGTAGGATAAGAAAGGGGAGAAAAAGACTGGAAGAATGTCTTTCCTCATTCCAGGCTGCATTTCTCTGGAGATTCTGGCCATAAATGGGCACTCTGTACAAGCTGAGTCATTCAGCTCCAGTTCCTCAAAGCTCTATGTGACAAAGAAGGGCTAGTTCAGTCATATCCCAAAAAAAAAAAAAAAAAAAAAAAATCAGACCTTTGGGGATTTCCTGTTCAGCCCAGACTTTAGCGGCAGCATTAGGATCTTTGTAGCTTAGATGCTGTGTCCCCATTTGCTAACCTGTAAACAACCACAGAAGCTGTGGCTATTGTTACTAAGTGGCAAAGCCATGTACCCTCTGCATTTCTGTTTGAGATACTTCAGAAATAAAACAGTATGTGTGGGGGTGAGCCCCACAGGCAGACTGCAGGAGGATCTGACTGTCAACTTGAATTGTGGAATGGGGAGTGTGTGTGTGTGTGTGTGTGTGTGTGTGTGTGTGTGTGTGTGTGTG
>CAJQZJ010032991.1:273298-313353 GCA_907164525.1 Lophiomys imhausi | reverse complement strand
CTAAACAACTCAAAATTTAACTATGAGACTCTAGCTATCTATTCTTCAACCACCTCAGAGACCTGAGAGGGATAAATATATCTGATTATATAGGAAGTGCAGGGCCTGCAGCTTCCAAAACTAAAAAATGACATACCAGTGGCTGCCTGGACAGTTCCCATTTTCTCTCCATACATTACAGCATCAATCTTCAGCCATTTGGCCCCATTTCTCTGACAGACATTGGTTGTAGAGCAGGAATTATGAAGGACTTACCTACCCTGTCTTGGCAGAGCTAGGCTGTCGACTTATCTGCTTCCAAGTTTTGTCCTTTTTGGACAGAAGTCTGTCTACAGTTGAAGCAAGGGGTTTTTCTTGCCAAGAGAACGGCTTACCACCAATTCAATCATCTCCCACTGGAGATTCTTCGATGCTCATCTTCTACTTGGAGTAGAATAGGGGGTGCATGTCATATATTTTTAAAGCACAAATTTCATATATAATAAAACAGATGATACATATCTTTCTTGGTTTGGGTTATTTCATTGAACACAATCTTTATTCCTACCCATTTTCTTGCAAATGACACAAGTTTGTTCTTTTCATGACTTAATGAAGTTCCATTATGTACCTATACCATATGTTCTGTGACCACTCACCTGCTGACTGGCATCTAGGCTGATATACCCCTTGGGATATAATGAGTCCTATTGAGGTAACGTGGATTGCAGTATTCTGACTTCCACTCCTTCCAAAGTATCCACAGGGTGGCACAGATGGATCGTTTGGCTTGTTAGGACAAAGAAAGTATTCAAAAACCATACCTCTTGCTTCCCATCCCATCAACAGTTTCTCTATTCTTCAGGAAATGTCACTGGTTTACATCATGCAGTACAGTACTAGAAATCTCTAGACCTGACTAGAAAAAAGTATTCAGAGTTCAAAGAGACTATTAGCAAGGTAAATTTAGCTATGTAGTTCTTACCGTCCCCCCACCCGCCGCAAAGATCTTTCTGATATTACCTTTGTAGAATTAGGGGCAATCAACCATTTCACTGCACTGTTAAGCTAGGAAAGTAGGACTCTGATTGGCTGAATTCCTTCTTATTCCTTCATTCTTTTTGGTTCTTTCCTTTTCTCCCCCTAAGACAAAGGGCTCCACAAAAATTTCCATATTTATTCTGCAGGTGAGAGCACATTTGCCGAGTGACGCAGGTTCTCTGAAGGAGGCCTGTGCTGAGCAGGAAAGAGCTACAGAGGGATTATAGAGTTCATGTGGGAAGGTCTTTCATGTGTTGCCACCTACAGTTTGCTCCTGGGCCATGTCCAAGCTATAGTGGAGCACCTGTCTGGATCTAGATTCCTATAATTGAGAGAAGCAAGCCAGCCAAAAAAAGGAGTCTAAGATCCACTACGGTGTATGGGATTAATAAAGTTCCCTATCTAGTGGTCATATAATAAAGTTGTGTGTGTGTGTGTCTAAATCTATATTACTGAATTAATTTCATACCACCATCTCTTATATCCTCAATTCTATAAGGATATTGATGACCAAATTGTTATTTTTTATTTTATTATTTTTATACTTATGAGTGTTTTTGCGTGTGCACCACATGCATTCAGTGCCTGCAGAGGCCAGTGGAGGGTGATAGATTCCCTGGGATTGGAATTACACATGTGAGTGCTGGGAATCAAATTTAGACCCTCTGGAAGAGCAGTTAAGATTCTTAGCTGCTGAGCTTTCTCTCTAGCTCCTACCAGATTCTTATTAAAGTCTTTTCTGACTTCATAGTATGGAGGATCAGATTTAACAATGATGAGGAATACAGACTGACTTAATTCTGTCCCTGGAGCTTAGACAAGTCACTCTTCTTACTCTGTCCTCTTCCTTGTCTTTGTCCTGAGGATGTGCTGGACTGATTCAGGTGGGTCTATAGGATATGCTTCATGTGACATGAGAACAAAGAAGAATCAAATAAATCCTACAGATTTCTATGTCACAAAGGATGCAAAGTATCCTGCACTCCCTTTAGACATTCCTAATGTGCATTTGTACAGTAAAGACTAAAGAGTCTAGATTTTCTGGAGTAAGAACCGTATTTCGGCTGAGTGTGTTGGTATACACCTGTAATCTCAGCACTCCAGAGGTGGAGGCAGGAAGACAGTGTTTAAGGACGGAGCTCCACAGCGAAATCCAGTCTCAAAAAACATGGTCGCCACCAGCAACAATTTAAATAATAACACTTGGGCTATCTGACTCAGTTTACTAAAAGAACTGTGCTTTGTTTCTGAAGACAGTTGACTATAGTCAGACTGTCTGTCCCCTAGACTCTAAAGTATCCCTCAATTCTGACTGTGCAGTTTGATGCTTTGTTGATTTCCAAAAAGGAATATAAGCATCAGAAAGATCTGGAGATCAATTTAGGTGTGCAAGGCCTTTCCGTTCAACTTTTATCACATACAAGAGATAGTTACATTACAGCTGAGCTAAGGGAACAGGGCCTGTGCAGCAGTGTGATCAACAGTGAGAAATACGGAGTCAGGTTGCTGGGGTAAAAACTCTGCTTCTTTCCCCTAGTCATGAAACTTAGTATACTGTAAGAAACTTGGTATTTTGTTTACTATCATCAAATATGTGAGCCTTACACTGACAAGTCCATCCTAGGGTGAAGGACTCAGCACCATTTACTTGTGTCTTTACAGTGTTATACAACTACTATTATTGCTCGAGGCAGCTGGTGATTCTTCCTGAAGATATTGAGAAAGGAACAGAAATGGACTTCTCTCGTGTTTTTTCATGTGTTATTCAAATATTATCTCCTTAAGTCTCTTTGTGGCAAAGTTATTTGTCTCTTTTATAAGTGTTACAATAAAAGGTTGTAAACCCAATTGCTAAATTCTATATTGTCCATATTTGAAATGTGGACCAAGCAAGCTTTCTCAAGATATTTATTGTCATGGCCATTCCAAGGGAAGCCACCACCAGATATCTTTTCCCTGGTATCTGGCAGTAATCTTTGAATGTTGTCTAGTTTTCCATAGTTCATTTATTATTATTAATTAATTTAAGACATACCAGATATTGTGGCAAGGTCTTCAGTACATTAGAAAATGTCTGAATATTTAATCCTTACCTGCAAGTCTCTACTGGTGCTCAGCCCTACATGAGAAATCTATTTTACCTGGATCCCCTTCAAGGGCCAGGAAGCATTGCAGAAGAAGGGGACTGCATGCGGAGAAGTGAAGCAAGAAGAAATCTTTGAGCATGGCATAGCTGTTGCACCCTTGAATCCCCAGCAGCTTGTGTTTACTTGCACAGGAAGGGCCCTGCCAGCCTGTGGTGATTTCATCACAGCCACTGATAAGTTGCCCACATCTCAGTCAATAACTTCCCATCCTTGCTCATGCAAGGAACCCTAATTAATTTAGTATGAAAGTAGGAGAGTGACTTGTTTGGAAGAGGTTTAGTGAGAAAGGCAGCAGGTGAGAGAGGGAAATAGTGTAAAAACAACTAAAATTCTTGTGCATAAATGAAGCCACCAAAGAATAAAATGAACAAATAACTTCTAATGTCTTTCCTCATCTAAACCCTTTGGTAGAAGGATTTTAACTCAGCAACATGGCCACTCTGGCTAGAGTATGGACATGCCCTTAGTACACACCTTTAATTCCAAACAATGAAGGTAAAGTTAGTTTGTAGAAGGAAGCACCCATATTAAAAAGTGATGTCTAATTGAGAGGCAGACAAAGTGACAAATCAGAGAAAGATTTGGCAGAATAGGATATTCTCAACTCTCAATAGAAAAGAGAGGACGTAGGAGAGCAGTGCAGAGAAAGTAGGAGGAAGCAGTTTTACCAGGAGAGTTTGACAGAGACAGATTGAAGAGAGAATAAGTCAGAGACAGGTGAAAACAGAATCAGCCAGAGAGTAAGAAGGAGCCAGAAGTTTAGAACAGATTGCCAGAGTTAGTTTGAGGCCAAGCAATTCAATGAGAAGCTGAGAGAAGCCAGTTTGAATCAGTCAGCTTGGAGAGGAGTTTGAGCCAGAACAGCTGAGTTGAACCAGCCAGCCAGAGTAAAAAAACAAGAAAGGTGGATCTTATTCAGCAGTACGTTTCAGAGGCTGAAAACATTTGTAGATTGGATTGTAGAGGCTAGAAGCTTCCAGGACTAGGCCTAAATTAGCAGATAGAGATAATTAGTCTCTGAGACAACAATTATATCTAGCAAATAAAAGATACATTTACATCTTTCACTAGTGGTGTGTCAGTCAACCAGGTCAAACTCAAAGAGCTTACTCCATCCTTGGCCTTCAACCCTCCCCAGCCTGTAGCCTTTTTCTCCAGACCTCCATATGGCTGCTTCCCTCTTCCTTTGTTTTGTTCTGGACTTTACCGAATGCTACTTTCTCTGATGTCCTCCAGCATCCTATATAAGTGTGGCCCCCTACACATTCTACCTGAATTATTTATTTAGCTATCAACTTTTCAATCCTTGTAACAGAACATAAAGCTGTAAGAGATGGGGCCTTGCAACTCGTGTTAACAGGCTTCTAGATTAACAGCTTTTATTTCCATTTTGGAATAAGCAGCATTTGTTTATTGGCTGCATGCAGGGTTGTGGAGGGGCCAGATAGTAAACATCTTATCAACTGTAAAGAGATTGATAATGAAACTAACTACCTAGTGCCCGTGCTTAATATTCCTTAAACATTTACACCACTTCCACCATCCTTTTCCTGTTCTAAGATCTGAAGGGTTCTGGAAAAGAGATCCAAAGCAAAGCCAACATCTGGGTCCTTTGGTCTAAAAGGATGCTCCATGTCCATCATGAGAGCTCTGCAGAAGAAAATAGCAAGTGTTTAGTTTTTAGATAACTGAATATATCTTCACAGTTTATTAAAATAAATTTTAATTATTGTGTGTGTAGTAGAGGAGGTCTTCACTAAACCCGGGGCTTACCAGTTTAGTTACACTAGCTGGCAATGAGCTCCAGGCATCTGTTCCTCTCTTGTCGTCCACAGTGACAAGAGTGCACACACTTCCACAGATGTGTACTACGGCACTGGGCTTTTATATGGGTGCTGGGGATCTGGACTCAGATCTTCTGGTTTCTTTACTGACTGAGCCATCTCCTCAGCCCCTGTAATCCATTCTAAAGAGTGCAACCACACAGACTTCAAACCCGTGATGGAATGAATGTCCTCTCCCACTTAAGAATGAACTCACTCTCCTTTGAAGTAAGTCCCTTCTAGCTACTCACCTGCTCTTCCTTGTGCACTCCCAGTCAACAGTGAGTTTTACTCTGCCTTCTTTAAGTCCCTAATTTAATTTAATTCTTTTCTTTACAAACTTTGTATTTACTGCCCTCAGTTTGACCGAATAATTAGCCTTCTCTCTTTGCATGCTCATTTCAAATTATCTGAGATTCTAGAAAGATTCAAATTCTAAGACCCATATTGTTGGATACAACTGTGTATAATAAAACCTGTGTATGAGATGTATTATAGCACAAAGGCATGTGCAGTCAATGTGTGTGCTTAAAGAATAACAATGAAATGAGCATCTCCACTTCACCATGAATTAAAAATAAAACACAAAAGTACCTTTGACATTTCCTGTGTACTCCCCAGCCTTACAAAGGTGGTTGGCTGCAGGCACTCTTGGTAACATTCTAATTCCCTTAATATTCTTAAATTATATAAGTTTAGTTCTATCTGCTTCTATCTGTTTCAAATAAATGGAACCTTATGTGTGTGCACTGTGCCCTGATTTGTTTTTTAGTTTGTGCGTGTAAGACTTGCTCATGCCAATGAATATAACCGAGTCAGGCAGACCCACATTGTAGTGCGTTCCCACAGAGTGAGCAACTCAATTCTCCATCTAGCTGATGCATATGTGAGCTGCCAGGCAGATTTTGCTTTTCTGCACTGTGCTGCCGACACTTCTTTATGTCTCCTGGAACGCCTGTAAGAGTTTTTCTAAGGTTTCTACTTAAAACCATTGGTATTGGTTGACCACAAAGTATTTTCTGATTCAGTTCTATTCTGTGACACCAACTTGTTTTCTAAAGTGTTATTGAATTACATTCCCCTCCAAGGGTCCATGAAAATTCATAGGACTTTAAGTCTCCCAGCCCATGTCGGGAAGATTGTCAGCCTTTTAAAATCTTGCAGTTCTGGCAGGTGTGAAATGACACCTCCTTGAGATTTCCATCTGCATTTCCTTACTAAGGAGACTGAGGTCTTTCATTTGTTGATTCAGCTTCCAGTTTCCTCTGCTGGGAAATGTTTGTTCATTTTTTTTTTCTATTGGTTAGTTAGGTTTTGACTTCTTGAGGTACAGGATTTCCTACTATAGCAGTCTAAATTCATTTTGAGCGTCACAAGTCTGGCAAATATTTCCTTCTCGTTTCTGGATTTACAGTAAATGGTGCCTCTGGAAAACTAGAAGTTTCAATTTTGGATATTGATTTTTTTTATGTTTATTTATTACTTCAAATAACATCTCCATCACAGTACCCTCTTTCCACCCCTCCCGCTTCCACCCTCCCACCCTTTATCCCCTCTCCCACCGCTCCCATGTCTCCAGTGATGTATTTGTTGACAACATGTTTTAAAATTGTTACATACAACACTTTCGTGGTTTTAAAAATTAGTTCCTTGAAAATACTGTATAAGGTATTTCGATCCTATTTATTCTTTCTCCTCTCAGACCCACAGACCCACACCTTTACTATCTACTCTACTCAACTTTGTGGCCTCTCTCTTATTTTCTCTCTCTCTCTTTCTTTTTTTCTCTTTTATTAATCCCCATCAAGTCCAACTTGTGTTGCCCATCTATTCTTGGGTGCGTGATTGTCCACTTGTGCATGATGGACCATATCAGTAAAGTAGACTCCCTCTCCCAGCAACTATCAATTGAAATTAGCTCCTTAAGCAGCTCATTTGCTAGGGGTGGGATTTCACCCCAACCTCACTATCCATGCTGGGTTTTGCCTGGCTTGAGCTTGTACAGGTCTTGTGTATGCTGTTAGAACTGACATGAGTTCATTTGTGCAACTGCCCTGCTGTGTCTGGAAACACTTATTCCTTGTAGTTATCCATGCCTCAGGTTCTGACAATCTTTCTTCCCACTCCTCCACAATGATATCTCAGGCTTAGAAGAAGAGGGTATGTTATAGAATCTCCATCTAGGGCTGAACATTCTGTACTTTCTTATTCTCTGTACTTTGACCTGTTGTGGGTCTCCACATTAATCATCTTCTACTGAAAATAGAAGTTTCTCTGATGAGGGTTGAGAGATGTATTAATGAATCTATGGGCATAATGATAACTCATCAGGAGTCAATTTAATACCATTTCTATTCAGCAGAATATTAGTAGTAGGTTCTCTCTTATAGGACCTATGATCTGTCTAGCCATAAGTTCTTGGTCTCAATAATGGTGCCAGATATGGGATTCATATCATGGAGCAGGCCTTAAATCCAATCAGAAAGTGGTTGCTAAGTCATGTATGCCATTGTTTTGCCAGTGGGCATTGCTTGCTTGCCCAGTCATTGGACTGCAGGTGGACAACTGGCGGTTGGGCATGGTTCACATGTGGGTTTGACTGATGATTTCCTTGGGTATCCTGCAGCACTAGCAAAGCTAGCCAGCAGGGATGAAACACCAGGGCAATACCAGCTGATCTCTTCATGTTCAATGACCCAAACGTGTAGTGCCGTCAGCAGCAGGATTTTACAAAAACATTCTGGAGAATGATAAGGAGCAATGGCAATACCTGTAATATTTAGCAGCCAATAAGACCTTACTGGCCAACAACTTTAAAAGCGTAAACCCATTTCTGGCACTGGGCTTTTTGTTTGTTGCCCTGTTGTCATTAAGGGATTCTCATACATTTTCTCAATCAGCTTACTCTTCTCATTGAATCCTTAGAACAAACTGCCATGCATATTCTAAGGAAAGAATTGGCTCTGCATTATTTTCTATATGGATTTCAGCTATTCCAAGGAATCTCTATTAAAAAAACACACCCATTCCCTGGAGATGTGTAATATTAATTCTACCATATACTCTGTTTCTATAGATATATGTCTGTTTGTAGATTTCCTCATTTCATTGAAGTATTTGCTAAGTCATGGGGCAATTCCATAGTTTAAAATTACTGTAATGTTAATAATTCATACAGCAATTATTTTGATCATATTAATCCTTCACTTCTACATGAGAACATTTGGAATCATCCTATGAAGTTCTGTGAAACATCCTTCTAGGATTTTATTGGATTTTTTCTGAAAGAATGGGTAAATTTGGGAAGAGGCTTGATATCTACAGTATTGGGTTATTTATATGTACAGTGTTTCTCCTTATTCCCAAGTTTTCCAGTAGGGCCTTCTAAATAAGTTTTTTCTTTCTGCACAGATTTGCACATCTTAAATTTTTCTTCTAGGTGTTCTGTTTGAACTGGTAAAGGATGTAACTTAAAAATACATCTCACATTTCTTCTCTCAGAAACCTGTGCACTTTTAAAAATTACAGTAACTTTGAAATGTTTAAATTTTATGCAAATAGGAAAGGTATCCATTTACACAAAGGTATACTACTCAGCCCTCAGAAAAAAAAAGGAAATCATGCAATTCACAACCAAATGGATGGATGTAGGAAAGCTCATCCTGAGTGAGCTCACCCAGAACCCAGAAATATACACATGTCATGTATTCACTTATAACTGGATGTTAGCCATATAGTACAAGATAACTATCCTACAATCCATAGACCCAAAGGAACAGAAACCTGGCATAACCATCCTACAAGAAATTCCACCTAGCAGCAGATCAAAACACATGCTGAGACACACAGTCAAACATTAAGTGGAGCTCTGGGAGCCCTATATAAGAGAGGGAGGAAGAACAGAGAGACCCGGAAGGATCAAGATCAACACATGAAGATCAACAGAACCAACTAACCTAGGCCCCTAGAGGCTTACAGAGACTGAAAAACTAACCAAAAAAAAAAAGAAAAGAAAAAAAGCTTAGACTTGACCTAGACCCTCCCCCTCCCCCCATACAAATATAGAGGATAGGCAACTTGGTCCTCATACAGATCCCTTAGCAAGTAAGGATGTGCTGTCTCAGTCATGCACTTTGTTACCTGTTAGCAGGACACTTTACCATAGTGGAGATCCCAAGTCAGGCCACAGAGCAAGAAGAATCTCTTAGCCCTCATGTGACTGATGAACTGAGGGGGGCTGATATGTGGGGGCCCCCCATACCGGAGGAGTAGAAGGTGGGAGGGAGGGGTTGTGATTGAGATGTAACTTGAATTAATAAATAAACATAATATAAAAAGAATGCTATCTATGGAATATAAGTTTTATTTATTTTTGAGACATTTGCAACTTATTTTATTTTATCTTTTTTTACTTAGTGAACTGACTCAAACATCAAAGGTAATGTATAATAGTGGCCGTGTGTGTGTGTGTGTGTGTGTGTGTGTGTGTGTAATTTCAAAGAAAATGGTTTAAATGGTTCATTATTGAATATGATGTTTGCCAGATAAGTTTTCCTGATTATATTTTTGAGATTACATTTGTAAGATTAAAAACTTGTCTTTGATTCCTATTTTTCAAACTATTTTTTATGAAATGAATTTCATAGGATATTTTTATAATTAGCAAATTGAAATGAATATAGATTTTTCTCTTTGAACTGTAAAATGTAATGAGTAACACTTTGGTTTCTAACATTCAACCAATTTTACATTCTTGAGAAAAACCAGTATGGTCAAATGCATTTACTTTGGAGGTATTGCTGTATTTGGTATTTTAGCTGAATGTACATTATTAATATTGACTTAATTATATGTCATACACATTCATAAATAGTTATTTTATTACTATGACTATATTGCCCTTGTTCTTTTCTGATATCTGTTTGGTGTTACTGCAGAAGTTAGACATATCACATGGTTTAGAAAATTTCTTTACACTCTGTTCCCTAGACCAGATGATATTTGTAAGGCTGCTGATTCCTAACAGGTTTCTAAAAATTGGCTTGTAAAACACTACTCTAGATTTGGGATTTTTCTTTGAAAGATTTTAAACAATTCACTTACTTTTTACCTATCTATTTATTTGTTTCACATTTTTAAATTAAAATATAATTAAATCACTTTCCTGCCTTCAGCCCTTCCCAAGTCTCCTACCTCCAGCTCCTCTCATGTTTCCTCCTTCCAAATCCTTCCATGCCACCCTTATTCTCAAATAGATAGCCCTTTCTTCCCTGATTATTATTGTTACACACATGCATACACACACATATATATGTGTGTGCTTATGCACAAATATATAAATATAACCTGCTAAGTCCATTTTTGTTGCTTGTGTGAATATGGTTTCATTTCTATCACTTTGTATTGCATGACCAGTTACAGAGCTCATCCGTGGGAAAGGTTAACTCTCCCTCTCTTAGTCATCAGTTGTCTGTAGTTCCTTGTTCAGAGTTAGACCCTCATGTCAGTAGCTTAATATGCTATTAGTAGTGCCCAATTTTTGTCTTTTCTTAAATGTCAGTATTAACAGTCTATATATTTGTGAGGCTTTTTTTCCTTGACTTCCATTTAGTTGTGTTTTGTTGTTTATGAAATCCTCTTGTATTTACAATTTCTACTCTGATTCTGTTTCTCCCATTTCTTTTAAAGCAATCAGTATTTTTTTAGAGATTGTTCAATTATTTTATTAGACACATTTTTTTACTTTGTTAATAATTTCTACTTATATCCTTGTTTTCTGTTTTATATAATCTATCTCTGCTTTTAATTATATTGGCTTTTGTCTGCCAACATTTACAGAATGTCTATTCATGAATGTTTTAGCTTTTTCTTTTTGAGACAAGGTCTCCATGCAACCTACACTGACCTGGAGCTCCCTAAGTAAGCCAGACTACTCTTCAGCTTCTAGCCCTTCTGCCTCAGCTTCCCAGTGTTCAGGTTATAGGCACATGCAATGTACCAGGCTTACTATTTTTTCCTTATATCTATCACATTTCAGTTTTACATATGGTGATTAATAATCTGCTATTTATCTTACCTGTTCTGCCTTCCTCCCTTTTCTTATCACATTCATTACTTGTTTTTTAGATGTGGTAGAGTAAGAAAACAAGATCTATATGACGTAGATTATAGGGAATATGGTATACTTTGCCATATATCCCTGCTTGTAGTAGCCGGTTTCCTAGAGGTCTCAAGTGAACTTGACATCATGTCTAATCTTCAATGATTAGCTTTATGATACCTTTGTCCAGAGATCAAGCCTCTAATTATCCTGTTAAAATCTTTTCTATTTCTCAGTGACTTATTTTTGAATACTTGATATGAAGCATGTTAGATCCCCCCCCCCCAACTCTAAGGATCAATTTGTCACCATTTCAATTCTATTTTATTAATTATTCTTTGAATATTTTCATAGCTCTGTTACTAGAGCACAGAAGTTTGAAATTATTATATATTTTCTGTTAATTTATCATTAATAATATTCTTTTGCTTCTGATGTTTACTTTAGAATCTATTTTGATGAGTTACCTTACCTATAATATGTCACATTACCTTTATGGAAGTAATATCTGGCTAATCTATCTTTTACTGCTGTCAACTAAGACAATTTCAGCACATTTAAAGATCTGAATTATTTTTTCTAGCAAGTGATAAACTAATCAGTATCCTGTTTCCACAATAGAAGGAACTCTTCAGGGCAAGGAATGGAGTGGCCTTTGTAGGTGGCTTGACCAAAGGAACAGGGTAATTCTGAGAGCAGACTAGTCGACTAGTCAGCATTAATTAAACTCAATTTGTTTTAAAGGTTGATGGAAAGTGGATTTCTTAATGACAGCTCAGAAGGCTCAGTAAGGCCATTCCTTGCTATAGATTTCCTGATTTGTGAAAAGCTGGTGTGTTGGGGGATTCTCCTACTTTAAGGCTTCATTTGGATCACTTTGTTTTTCTTATAACTGGCCTCATCATATTGGTTGGTGGGTCCTATTGACCAAAGCAATGGGCTCCCATACATTGTGTATAATGCTATTTTTTTCCTTTTAAATTGTTGTCTTTGTAAATAGTGCCTATTTAAATTTTATAACTTTGGAATTAAATATTCTGTTCTGTGTTTTTATGAACTTTAGTTCACTTACATTATTACTGATAAATGTTTTGTTTTCTATTATGTGTGTTTTCCCTTTGCAGTTTTTGCTTTTTATTATTTTATAGAACTTTAGGATTTATACACACTAGACTTATTTCTTTAGATCATATGCATGTTCAGTTCACATGCATATTTAACTTGGCAAAGTCTAATCAATATTTTATCTCCTCCCAAACAGTTTGAGGGTTTTGAGGGTTTGAAACTGAATAATTCACTTTCAATGATTTTATTCCTGATTTCCAAAATTTTAGCTCTATCTTGATTACTCTAATTCTTCTTTTATATATTATATTGTTTTGCTATAGAACCACTCATATATTTGCAAATTTCATGACCATTTCTTGAATCATTTTAGAAATATATTTAATGTGTGTGTGTGTGTGAGAGTGAGTGATATGTGTATTTGATAGTTGATTTTTTTACTTCCACTATGGGTTCCAAGATAAACTCAGGTATTACATGATACTTATGCAGCAAACACCTTTATCTATGAACTTACAGGCTCTGTTTCTGAATACCATATATTCATTTAGAGGTCATTTTTTATGGCATATTATGGCATTTTATGACAAAGACTACTTTGGGAAAGTCTTCAGGGAGTCTCTCACTTGTAAACTCTCTGGATTTGAAACTCTGAAGATGACTTTTCTCCATCCTCATTCTCATGGAGATGCAATGCTACTTATGGTTATTCCAAATGTGTGTCTCAACTATTACAGATAAAACAGCACTCAACACACTACTCTCTCATTTGTCAATTGTTTAAATGACCATCTAAAGTACCTTTCTTTGCTTTTGGAGCTGTAGAAGTTCACAGAAATCCATTTATGTATGAGTTAATTCTTTTTCTCACAGCTCTTCTTGAACATCTAAAGAGTGTGACACTTGCCTTATGAGATGCAAAGTCATGTTTTCCAAAATTGCCTCAGTTCCATTTTGCCTTCTGTGTCTTCTGGGGACTTGTAATATGTCTGTGTGCACCCTTTCATTCTGTGCCCCAGCCTCTTAGCTTCTCTTCCACTTCTCCTTGCCTCTGTCTCAGCTCTGCGTTGAGGATAATTTCTTCTAATCTCTCTTGGAGGGCACAGACTTCATGAATATCAAATCTAGTAAATTCATGTAAGGAGGTTCTGGGTTTTATTATGTTTTATCTCCAGCAGTATTATTGTACCCTCTCCCCTGAAACTTTGTAGCTAACTTTTCATTGTCTTTTGTTTTACTTTGACATGCTGTTGATCTTATCTTGTCCTCTTTCAATGCAAATATGGACACTAGATATCTGTCAGTTTTACAGAACTGGCCCGCTGGTATGCATTTTCTGATGATCCTCACTGCTATCCTAAGGTTTTATAATCATCACATCTAGTTTTCAAGCCAGGTTGTATTATTTGTGCTCTCTCAAGGCACAATTGGGCTTAGGTTCAGAAAGTCTCAAAGAAAGCATTTCCCCTATTCCTGCCTAGAGTCAAGACCAGGAAATTATACACCCCACTCTCTCCCACTGCAGGAGATTTTTATAGCTAATCTCTGAGAATCCCAGCTTCATAGATGGAGGATGATTTTACCACCTCTATGTTGAGCCCTAAACTTTTATTTGCTTCTTCTCTATTTTCCTTCACACAGCCTTTAATAAAAACACCAGAATCTGGATCTCTGAGTGAGCCTCTGCCTAGAGAATACATTCTGGTTCCTCTGTTCCTCATCTTCTGCATTCCTCCTACTGGTGGCCAAAGAAATCTTTGTTTTCTCATCAGCCCACCCCATAATGAAATACAGTAGAGGAAAAAAAATAGCTCTTTTGTATTTCCACATATGTGTAGGAAGTATTGTTCTCATTATAGGGCCTCTATTTTGTCTTTGTGTGTATACATGCATACACGCATGTATGGACCTATCTATAAGTATAAAATAATGGAATGGTATGTGTAAAAAGTGTCTGTGGGTTTTAATTTTGTTGATAATCAATCCTCAACTTACAAACTGAAAATAACACACACAATATACCATATTCTGAGGCTCAGGTTACTATGGTTTAATCTCTCCTCAAGGCACTTCTGTTGTTTTGATGTAATAATTTAAATAAAGTATCAGATGTTTAAATTGAGAAATAGTGGGGATTTTTTTTTAATTAAGAGATCAACAGATGTTAAGAAATACCTCCATCCAACAAAGAACAGCTGACTTTCACAGCTTTTAGAATGAAATTCATCAGGAATGAGACAATGAAAAGCTGGTATCTTTCAGGAGACTGGATTCAGAGAGAGCCATGAGTACTGACCTGTATCCATGTGTATCCAGAAATGTCTAGGAAACTCATTTTCGACCTCTCTGAATTGCTCCTTTGCAAAGCAGTTCATTCCAGAATTCAAACCTCAGCTCATCTCATAGTAGATATACTAATATATGTGTGTATATAGAATGTGTGTGTGAGTTTGTGTGAGTGTATGTGAGAGTGTGTGTGTGGTATGTGTGTATATAGAACGTGTGTGCGTGAGTTTGTGGGAGTGTGTGTGTGTGTGAGTGTGTATGTGTGAGTGTGAGTGTGTGTGTGTGTGTGTGTGTGTGTGGCATTGTGCATATAATGGAGCTTAATAAATGAGACAATGCTGAACAGCTGAGCAATGGACTAAAAGGAATCAAAAATGTCATGGCCTCTTGTTGGTGCTGTGAGAAATAAGGAACTTATTTAGACGACACAGTCTGTGGCCCGTGCAAAGCAGTAACAGGCAAGGTCTTATATTTCTGTGGAAGGGTCTGAACTTTTGACCTTTGGTGATCACTGCCGTCCAACAGTTGCCTTTCAAAGGCCATCCTCTCTCCCCCAGTTACAACTCTATTCTTTTCTGATGTTGCTAAATGTTCATATAGCCTCTTTTGTATTCCAATGCAGCATACAGTTTTTGTCTCTTGGATTAATGCGTTTCTGCTTTTCCTGTTCCAAGATAATATGGGGTTTGTGTGTTGATAGCATAAATGATGAACGGATGGAGCCCAGACAGGCAGCAGTGAAGGCTCACTGGGTGTGTTTCTAAGTGTCTAGAAGGGAAGAAGGCTGATCTTTTGATTGATCTTTCAAGGCAACCACTCTTTCTGCCTGTTTTTGACAGCTGTACAATACAATCACCGATTGTTTCTCTCACACACATTTCTAATATTAGTTAATACCGAAAGGATGAGAACTTCACTGTGGTTCTATTATGCTAATTATTTAATATAAAATTTTAGAATAATCTCATGCAGTCAGTCATAAGTCAATTATTTATTGAGTACCTAATAAAAGACACCCACAAAAAGAAAATATTCTGGGCTCTGGGTGCACATTAGTGGGCAAGAGGTCAGAGTCCCAATGCCAAGGACTTAGAGATGGATGGGAAGAGAAATGAGTACATCCACAAGGGGAAACTGAAGCAGGCGACATTTGAGTTTTGAATTAAACATAGAAAAACTGTGGGGGTGTGAGAAGAAGCATCCCAGGCAGGGGTAGAGGTTAGCAATCTGGAAAGCAGGAAGCAGGCTATGTAGCTGAGATCTACAGAGGGGGTCGAATGATGGGACTAGATAAGGTGTGAGAAGCAGGCATTGGGCAGATTATCTAATGTGTGCTCCCAGTAAAACCATGGTGGAATTTGTCACACCAGCCCCTGCCGCATTTCCTCTCTTCCCTCTGAAGTTTGTGGCTAATGCTTGTGCCTGGACTACTGATCCTAGGAAATACTGCTTCCTTAGTTTGGTCTTTCATTCTCATTGAAACTCCTTTGGGTATAAGTGACAAGAAAGCTACATCCGTCGGAAATGTAGTGAAGGAAAAGTGTGCTAACAGTCTAGAGTCTCTGGGCAGAGATTTTCCCTCAGGATGGAGGATGGACTGTGTTCATCTAGCGTTGCACATGAAGGGCAGATCACAGCACGATCCTGGCTTGTTGCAACAAACAGATTGCAGCTCCGAATAAATTACATGCCCTCCTTTGGTTTTGCTTAATTTGAATTGCTATTGCTTACTAGCAACAAGTTGATTAGAAAACTATAAACACGGTACCCCAGGACAGTCTGGTGACACCTAACACAGTAGCGGTGGCTAGCAAACCTCTCCACCCTCCACCAGGGGCCTACGGAAGGACATTAGCATCTGCCGGGTTATCAGACTTGCTCAGGAATAGGTGTTTGGCCCTTGATCTTGAGGTTCCTAGCTACCCAGGGGTGGATCATTGGGATGGCTGTTACATCAGACAAAACAGGATTTAGAGGAAAGTCAGTGCAGATGTGTATAATTTGTGCTGTGGCATTATTTTGCTTTTGTAGAATGTGTAAGGCACTGTTTGAAATTTACGAAGCAAATGGGTGAATTTGCCCCGACAGAGTGATTGTCAAGCCAACCAGGTGACAGTTCTCTGTAAAACTTGATTTGGAAACTCCAGCTTGAAAGGTGGGCTAGGGGAATCAGCAGGATCCAGTACGAGACCAATGCGGGCAGAGAACAGTGGACCTGGTGCTTATTATCAGCGAAGAAAGCCTTTCCTGGTGCTGCAGCACTTGAGACGGCTTGAACCAAACAACTTAGGCATTATTCGATTTGGAAATGGCCTTTCATTCAACGCTGTTAAAGAGGGACAAGCTGGCCTTTGCTTCACTCTTGAGTTTGCCAAATAAAAGGATTGGCGACCGCAGAGCAGAGCAAGACATTTCTTCTGCATAGTCTCCCTGTGGCAGCTTTTCAGCTGAGAGCAATACTGTCTGCTACTCCTGCGTACACAAAAAAGGAATAGAAAGGAAAAAGAGGCGGCAACATTTCTTTATGTAATGCACCTGGCTCCCTCTCGTGGCTAATTGTAAGAATGCAAGTCTGGGATTATTTCTAACAGACAATGCCTATCCACCCAGAACCCGTGCCTGAAGCTTGTACAGGAGAAAGGGGGGGCTGGCATTTAAACAAAGAATGCAAAGTACCTATTTATGCCCATTTTACAAACACACGAGGTATGGAACTGTTTGTGGGTTCCTCCATATCTTCCTCTTGAATCTTGGAAAATCTGCTTCTGCCTATGATTGATTTAAAAACAAATTGGCATTAAGGAAAGGTATTAAAAATTTTGGAAATTTCAAATTTTAAATAATGAAAGATATTTTGAATAAAATTGAAGTATATAGTGGAAGTAAATATAAAGGTCATGTGATTATCAATTTTTTTTTCCTAATTAGATTTTTTTTGTATCATTTCCCAGAGAGAATAGTCTCTTGTATTTCCTAGCTGTGTGCACTATTTAACCTACAGAATATTCTTAAAATTTATTGCATTTTATTATTTATCATTGTATACATACGTGTACCTATGTGGGCGTTAGTTCCTCCATGTGCATTTCAGTCTGCTCCTTCCACTTTGTGGGTCCTTAGGATTGAACTCATGTCCTAAGACTTGGCTGCAGTTGCCTCTATCCTCTAAGCCAGCTTGTCAACACTTCAACCTATAAAATATTAATAGAAAAAAGTGGCCAGCATTTGCTAGAGGACAGTGTTTTAGGAACAGTGTTTTCAGTTCTGTTTAGAAATAGCCGGGCGGTGGTGGCGCACGCCTTTAATCCCAGCACTTGGGAGGCAGAGGCAGGCGGATCTTTGTGAGTTTGAGGCCAGCCTGGTCTACAAAGCGAGTCCAGGACAGCCAGAGATATTCAGAGAAACCCTGTCTCGAAAAACAAAAAAAAAAAAAAGAAATGTAGACATTAACTGTAAAGAACAGGTGTTACTCATATTTAGACATATTTGTATTAGAACTGAAGCCTGAAGATCAGAAAATCAGCCACCATAATCTGCTCAGCAAGCAGGTTGATTTGATCTTGATGTAAAAACTTGTTAAAAATTAAGTTTTTGAAATAAAACAAATCACTGATTTGACCATTTTTTCCTTAACTAAGGGAGTAGGTTAAAGGATGTTACAGTCAGTGGAAGCTGTATGTCTCTGTGTGTGTGTGTGTGTGTGTGTGTGTGTGTGTGTGTGTGTGTGTGTGAAAATAAAAGCTGCATTACATAAACCACAGTGTTTCTCTAGTAGATAAAGTTCCAAAGATGATGTAAAGGCATGCCCTGTTTCAGTAGATCATCTGCTAGACAGGATCCTCAGTGTGATTGGTTCTGTATTTCTTGTGATCAGAATTCTGCCATCTTGCTGCTCAGCAGAACCCTGAGCTGTAGTGACTTTTATTAGACTCAGTTCTGAGAGGTGAACTGAGGGTGCATGAAGTGCGTTCATCATTTTCCCCATCACTGGATGGATCAAGTTTTGAACTGAACACATTTTCTTCAGACCAACATGGCAGACTTTATAGATAAACTTCAGTTGAACTGCATAAAGAATTAAAACAATTGGGCCACTAACCTGAATTAATGTCTTTATAAAGAGATGTTCTAAATTTAGTTTGATCAGTGTTGTTTATTTTGACTTAACATCTGAGGCTATAAGCTGTTCCTCGGACTACTATTGAGATTCTTCAGGGTCTGGGCAACAGACTATCATAGCACACTTCTGTGCATTTTCTTACCCTTATAGTAGCCCATCAATGCTGATAGTAGCCCATCAATGCTGATACAATAACAGATTTTTAAGAAATGAAGACTGTAAAGATTAAACAAATTGCTTGGGGTACCAGACTAAGGCTTATCACCAGCAATCTAGCTCTATGATACATTCCCTCCCAATCAGGGCTGGTCCTAAGCAAGCCTACTGGTGACCAAGCATGTGATAGGTCAGTACATCCAGGAAAAGGAACACAAACACAAATTATAAAATCAAGGCCTCAGAAGACAATGTCTGAATTCTATAAGTGTCAGTGTATTTCAGAGAGTGGAAATCAATACAGAATTTTAAGATCTCCAAGAGTGCTGGAAGGAGAATAAAGTAGATCTGAGAACATGGTTTCAGAGAGCTCTCCACATTCGTATTTGCATCAATATTTTCACAGTAGCTGAGAGAGAAGCAACTTGACTCTCTACCAACAGATATATGGATGAAGAAAATGCTGCATAATTGCACAGTGGAATAATATTTAGCCTTTAAAAGGAGAAAATTTGGACTTGTAGCTACCATAAGGAGGGCATTGTACCAAGAGAAACAAATCAATCACACAATGATGAGGACTTCATGATCCCACCTATTGAAGTTTCCCAGATTAGTTAGATACATAGAAACAGATGAAATGGATGTTCTTCAATGGGCAGGGTGAGGAAATGAAGAGTTATATTACAGGTTTAGAGTTTCAGTCTTGCAAAAGTGAAGATCTTCAGAAGACTGAACAATAGGGAAAATGTACTTAGCTACTGAAACTGTTGAGAAGGCAGATATTAGACATATCTTGCCACAATATAGACATGAATGGAAATAAATGAAAGAGTAAAAAAGGAATTATGGGTAAAAGAAGAAGATTCAGAAGATGAAAAAAAAAAAAACCGGCAAGAAGACTCTGGCAAATGCACTTGCTGTCAAGCCTGAGGACCTGAGTTCCATCCTCAGGACCCATGTGAGTTTCATTGTGACACTTTTGTTTTTATTTGTAATTTTTAAATTGAAAATAGATCTTCTCTCATATAATAAATCCCAACCACAATTTCCCCCTTCCACTCCTCCTAGCTCTCACCACATCCCCTCTCCCCTAGACCTTCCTCTCCCTCCATTTTCACTTCAGAAAAGAACAGGGCTCCAAGCGATGGCAGTCACACATGACAAAACAAGATAGAATAAGACAAAGTAAAAAATATTCGTTTCAAGGATGGATAAGAAAACTCAATAGTGGGAAGAGAGTCTCAAAAGCAAGCAAAAAAGTCAGAGATACAACTACTCCCACTCTGAGGAGTCCCGCAAGGGCACCAAACTAACATCCATGACATATATGCAGAGGACCTGGTGGAGAGACATGCAAACCTTACAGTCAATGTAAATGTAGCTTCTATTGGCCTGATGTAATTGTCATCTCAGAGGCTCGCTGTTAAATAAACTCACCTTTTCTAGCTCTTTGTGAATTCTAGCTGGCTGGTTCAACTCAGCTGTTCTGACTCAAATTCCTTTCCAAGCTGACTGATTCAAACTGGCTTCTCTCAGCTTCTGACTGAATTGCTTTGCCTGACTTCAAACTAACTCTAGCAATCTGTTCTAATCTTCTGGCTCCTTCTTATTCTGTGGCTCATTCTGTATTCACTGGTGTCTAGCTTGCTTTCTCTGCAGCCTGTCTCTGTAAAACTGTTCAGGTAATAACTACCTCTGGACTCCACAAACTGAACAGCCACCAACTGAACTGCCATGACCTCAATTCCACTGCACTTGATTCTCAACTGACTCCCACCTGCCTGACACACTCTCTCTCTCTCTCTCTCTCTCTCTCTCTCTCTCCCTGTGCTGCTCTTAAATAGTTTCTCAGGAGAATTGGGTGTATTCTATCTCTGACTCATTCTGTCAAATCTTTCTCTGATTTGTCACTTTGTTTGTCCATCAACTAGACATCATTGTTTGGGATTAAAGGTTTATACTAAGAGATTCCAACCAGAGGGATCAAAGGTGTGAGCTAGGGTGTGTCTGTATTCCAGCCAGATAACACAGACCTAGGTCTTTGGATGTAATCCCTTGCCAGACAGCCATGTTGCTGGATTAAAATTTTTCTACAGTCTCTGTGAGCCCTGATTTGGTGGGCTATGTTCTTCTGGTGTCCTCCATCCCCTCTAACTCCTGCAGTCTTTCCTTCCCCTCTTCCACAGGGTTCCCAGTCTCTGAAAGGAAGTACCTGGTAGAGTAACTCTAATATGACTCTCTGCTTAATATCTGACTGTGAATCTTTGTACTCACTCCCATCTACTGCTGGGGGTTGGGATTGGAAGCAACTCTGATGATAACTGGACAAGGGACTGATCTAAGAGTATAGCAGAATATCATTAGGAATCATTTAATTATTATTTCATGTGTGTGTGCCAGTCATGTTTGGTTTTACCCTAGTTCTCTAGACTATTCAGTCTCTGATTCCTGGCCACCCAAACAGTTTAGGCGATGGGCTTCCTCTAGTGCATGGGCCTCAAGTTAAACCAAACCCAAACATAGGTTGGCCATTCCCTCAAGTGCTGCACCACCATTGCCCCAGCACATCTTGCAGGCACGACAGATTGTAGGTGGAGGGTTTTGTTGCTGGGTTGGTGTCCAGGTTTCTCTTTTGGTAGCCTGCAGAGTATGGCCCCAAGCCTACACCAGTTTGACCTTTTTATATTTTTGGTTGTGAGCCTAGCCTTTAACGGCTGAGCCATCTCTCCAGCCCAAGTTTGACCTTTTTATGTTCAATGAACTGTGTGGAAGTTGTCCTTGTCAATGAGGCTCTACTGTCAGTTTTCAGAGAGTGACCCTTCTATCCTAGCATCAGCCTGAGTTGTTTAGGGATCTTCGTGGGACTTCTTGATCGGTCAACAACTTAACCTATTGTAACCCAGTCCCACCACTGGCTACAAGAGATGGCCAGTTGAGTCTCATATTCTCGATTACTAGAAGTCCTCACTAGAGCCACCCTCATAGATTTCAGGAGCTTTCTTCTGCACTAGGTTTCCACACTCTTCCCCAAATGCTCCCCCAATTTCAGCTATCTCTCCTACGACCCCCTACCTTATCTCTCCTACTCCCATCCTCACCCACCCTCTCATCCAGTCTACCTTCAAAATCTATTCTAGTTCCCCCTTCCCAGAGAGATCCATGTGCCACCAGAGTCCCCCTCATTACCTAACTTCTATGGGTCTACAGACCGTAGCTTGGTTATCATTTACTTAATAGTTAATTTATTTATAAGTGAATGTTTGGATATAATTTACTTAACAGTTAATATCCACTTATAAGTGAGTATACACCGTATTTATCTTTCTGGGTCCAAGTTACCTCACTCAAGGTGATTTATTTTCTACTTGCATCCATTTGCCTACAAATTTCACCATGTCATTTTTCAAAACAGCTGAATAATACCTCATAGTGTATCACATTTTCTTTATTGATTCTTCAGTTGAGGGACATCTAGGTTGTTTCCCATTTCTGGCTATTATGAATAAAGCTCCAATGAACATAGCTGAGCAAATGACCTTCTGGTAGGGTGGAGCATATACCCAAGAGTGGTACAGCTGGGTTTTGAGGTAGATTGAGTCCTAGTTTTCTGAGGAACTGCCATATTGATTTCCATAGTGGCTATGCAGGTTTTCACTCTCACCAGCAATGGAGGAGTATTCCATATCCCCACCAGCATGATACTTTTATACATTGTGATATTTTTAAACATATACTTTATTATATATTTACCCCCCACTGACATTTCTACTTTTCTTTCCCGCTGTCGATCCTCTTCCCAAAGAATTCTCCCCTTGTGTTTTAATATCTCATATATCTCTTCATTTCCCTGCTTGAGACTCTTCCTTCCCTTCACAGCCCCCATTCTGTTTTCATATTCTACATATATAGTATGTGTGTATGTAATATTCGAATCTGGCTTATTTTATTTAACAACATGTCCCACATTTTCCTGCATGATTTCATTCTCTTTAGAAGTAGTAGAATTTCACTGTGCCTTCTGCAGGTAGACATCCAGGCTGGTTTCATTTCATGGCTGTTGTGTCTAGTGCAACAATAAATATGGATGAGAAGAATCCCTTAGATGACTTAGAATCCTCAACTATACAGAGTAAAGCTCAACCATATGGTAGCTGTATATTTAGGAAGCTCCATCATGATCTCCACAGTGGCTGTGTCACTTCTCGTTGCCATCAGCTTCCTGTCATAGATTCTCTCTCCCCACAATCTTGCTGTCATTTGTTACCTTAATAATAGTCATGCTGGTGTGGGTGAAGTAGAACCTCAAAGCAATTTTAATTTGCATTTTCTTAATGGCTAAGGATGTTGGAGGCTTTTTTGGCCATTTATAGTTATTCTGTTGAGAATTATCTCATTCGGCTCATTAGCTCATTCATTGATTGAATAGGTTTTTTTTTAG
Organism: Lophiomys imhausi; assembly: GCA_907164525.1. Lineage (NCBI taxonomy): Eukaryota > Metazoa > Chordata > Mammalia > Rodentia > Muridae > Lophiomys > Lophiomys imhausi. Next base: position 290,195 of record CAJQZJ010032991.1, on the reverse strand, counting down.
GGTATCAATGGCTTTTGGAGTTCTTGGTATATTTCAGACAGTATTCCCCCATTGGATATGCAGTTGACCAAGATTTTCTCCCACCTGGTAGAGGATCTTTTCACTTTCCTGATCATTTCCTTTGCTGAATGAGAACTTTTGTTTTTTTTTTTTTAATTAATTAATTTTTTTTCAAGTTTCATCTCGATCAAAGTTTCCTCCCTCCTCCTCTCCAGGTTCTTTTCTCCCTCCCTTATCCCCGTCTTTATCCTTTCCTTCTTCTCAGATGAGGGAACCCCCCAACATGTCAAACCCCCTCAGTTCATGACTCATATGAGGGCTACGAGCTTCTTCTTGTACTGGGGTCCATGACTCACTGCTGTGTGGAGTTTTTCGTTGGGTAGTTATGCTAGGTTCCTGTCTGTTTGATTTTATTAACCATTTAGCAGAGGAAAACTTTTGATTTTAACACATTCATATTTGTACTATTGAAGTTCTTTTCATAAAGACTATGCCTACACCTAGATTTTTCAGTGCTTTGCCGATGTTTTCCTCAAGCAAGCTCCAAGTTTGAGGTACTAAGACCTTCGATCCATTTTAATCGATTTTCTGTAGTGTAGGTGAGATGGATCTTTCATTCTCTTACATGTGGCTATCCAGTTTCCTTAGCACTATTTGTTAAGACTTTCTTTTTCTCTCAGTACATGTATTGTGTGCCTTTTTCAAGCAATTGACTGTAGCTGTGTGGGTTTTATTTGTGGAGGGAGGGATTCTGTACTCTGTTTTAGTCTGTATGGATCCTGTCTGCTTCATAAAGTGCCATGCTGTTGTTGTTGCCATGGTTCTATTGTATAGTTTGGGATCAAGTGTTGTGATATCCTCAGCATTGTTCTCTGTGTTTAGTGTTACTTTGGCTATTTGTGATTGCTTGTGTTTCCATTTGATTTTTAGGACTGTTATTTTCTAGTTCTGTGACGAATATTATTGGGCTTTTGACAGGAATTATATTGTTTGCTGTTGTTTGCTTTCAGTAATAAAGAAATTTCTGCAATACTCTGCCAATTCATGATCATGGCAGCAGGAGGAGCGTGTGTGTCTATCTTCTTCTCTTTTAAAATGTTTATTATGGATTTCTTTGACATTCTTGATTAGTTTCATTCTTAGCTATTTTTGAAGCTGCTATGAATGAGATTTTTAACTCTGATTTCTTTCTTGGCATTTTCATTACTGGTATTTAGAAAAGTTATTGGGTTTGTGTGTTTCTTTTTTTGTTGTTGTTGTTGTTTTTTGTCTTCCTACTTTGCCGAAAGTGTTTATCAGTTCTAAATGTTTTCTGGTTGTATTTCAGTTCTTTTAATTACAGGATTATGCCATTTGCAAATACAATAATTTGACTTCTTTGTATTACTTGCTGAACTGAAAGGGGGAGCTGTTGGGGGGAAAAGATATACATTAAACTTAAAAAAGGGGGGATGGGGGAGTTTGAGGGGGAAGAAGGTGGGAGGGTGGGACCACAGAGGGGAGTAGGGAGGGGATTGTGATTGTGATGTAACTTGAAGAAATAAAAAAATTTTTAAAAACTTGAGTACCATGTTAACTAATAGAATATGATTCCCTGTCATATGTCAGTTTTAAAGATGGCACTTTCAGTTTTTTCAATATTTAGAACAGTGTTGTCCTACATGTCTTTTGCTCTATGAGATTAAATTCCTTCTATTCTCAACGTCTTCAGGGCTTTCAACATAAAAGGATGTTGGGCTTTGTCAGACCTCTTGTGCATCCATTGAGATGACTATAAGATTTTAATCCTTATGGTCATTTATGTGTTGTATTTCACTTATTGATTTGCATATGTTGAATTTTACTTACATTCCTGTAATGAGACCAACTTGATTATGGTATATGATCTCCTTAATGTCTTCTTGAATTTTCTTTTCAAGAATTTTCTAGTCTATGTTCATCAGAAATACTGGTTCATAGATTTGTTGTTGTATCCTTATCTACTTTGTGTATTAAGGTGATGCTGGCTTGGTAGAATGAGTTCGGTACTGTTCCTTCCCTTTGTATTCTATAGAACAGTTTGAAGAGCTTTGCTCTTAGATCCTTAATGGCTGAATCGAGCAGCAAATGCATCTGATGCTGTACTTTTCTTTGTTGGGAGACTCATACTGCTCAAATTCATTGCTTGTTGTAGATCTTGGTCTACATTATTTTGATTTAGTTTTGTTAAGATATATGTTCCCAGGAGTTTATTTCTTCCATGGTTTCCAGTTTGGGGAAAATACATTTTAGAGTACTCCCTAACAATCCTGTGGATTTCATTGAAATCTGTTTTAATATCCCCCTTTTCATCTCCAAATTGTTATTTTGTTTCTTTCTCTTTCCTTTAGTTAGATTGGTTAAGGGTTTGTCTGTCTTTTATTTTTTTAATTCAAAGAGCCAGATTTTTTGTTTTTTATATTTTAGTATGCTTTCTATTTATTCCTTAAATTTTCTAAATATTTCATAAAATAAAATGCATTCTTTAAATGTATTTTGATCGTAATCACTCCCTCTAAAATCCCCTCAACTTTTCCAAGACTCCCTCACTATGTCTTCCTCCCAACTTCATGTCCTCTCTTACAACCAACTGAATCTATTTAGTACTTCATGTATGTGCATGAGTGTGGGTCCATCACCAGGGCATGGGAAGGCAAACAGGTAACACACCCAGAAAGAAAACTAACTCTCCCACCTCTAGCAACCATCAATTGTCAATAGCACTTACTTTCATCCAGTGACTCTCAGTATTTGCCTTCACCAATTAAATTTATTCCTTGGAGACAGTAGGTAGATGATTCTTGTTTTTTAATCTGGTCAAATAGTCCTTTCTTATAGGTGAGATGAAGCCATTGACACATAAAGCTATTATTGAGAAGAATTTGCTTATTTATATACTTCTCAAAATTTTAATTTATTTTTATTTTTTAGTATGTGCATGTGTGTAAGTGTTTGTGTGTGTACATGATGCATAAGTGGGTGTGCATACCATGGCATGAATATGGAGGTCAGAGAGAACATTGTGAAGCTGATTCTATTTTTCCATTTTCATATGGGTTCCAGGGATTGAACTCGGGTTATCACACTTACCTAGACAGTGCCTTATCCACTGTGTCACCTCTTCATCCCCAAAGACACTGGGATTCAACAGAGATGACTCCAACTCTGGACTTGGGCTTTAATGGGTCAGGGAGAGATAAAGAGGGAAAAGGATGAGGAACAGCATCAGAAAAAGCCAGTAGATGCTACATGGTGTACTCCAGAGGGAGGAGGGGGAATAAGAGCCCTCCTTCAGGACTGACCATGAGCCAAGTTAGTATGACTCGGGTGTTGAGGTTGGGGCTCAGTAAATATCTGCTATTGGCACCAAGTGGGATGTGAAGAGGAAAGACCCAGACTTGGAAGGCACTAAGGCAGCTGTAGGATTCCAAGTGTGCACACGCTTGCAGCACTGGCCAGAAGTCGCAGTGCTTCAGTGAAGAAAGTGGTAGGGGGGGAGCTTTGATTGTTGATCTAACATTTTTGTCTTCAGAAGAACATGCAACAAACCCAGGTGAACAAATGCACAAATAAATGCTGCAGCACACACACACACACACACACACACACACACACACACACACTCTTCTATCATCTATAAACAGACTACTTAAAACATTCTGAACCACCAGAGTGGACCATCATGAAAGCAACCAACAGAGGGAAGGGCAGAGTGGGCAACACTTTGTGATTCCACTTATATGAAGTATCTGAAATAGTATGACTTGTAAACACAGTGTAGAAAGGAGGTTAGGTGTGGGGAAGGAGGAGTTGGGCAATGGGCGAGAACCTAGACACAAGACACAGAATGAGAAGAAAACTCAAGGTAGGAACAAGACAAGTAGAGGTGAAAGTGTTGTGCAAAGGCTGGAGGATACTGTGGACACAGAGGAGATGAGCATTCTCAGCATAGGTTCAGCAGATCTTCATAGCTGCAAAGGATGCAGTGTGAAGGAGAATCCAGGAGGCCATTGAGAGATTCTTGGCCCCATTTGACAGAGCCATTTGCATGCATTCAGGTGGGGAGATGTAGCCAAAAGTGGGAGACTCTTCCTCAAAATCACTGCATAAGCCTTTTGCTTGCTTAAGCAATCCTTCAGTTCTTTGTTATCTTGCACTGAGAGTATCTTCTTTCTAAAAAATTTCCTCATCTTATCCTTTTGTCCAAGACTTTTCACTTCATTTTATGCACCAGAGGCAAACAGAGATAAGGACATAGGGACATGGGAAAAGAGAGGAGCCCGCATCTGGGAGTCTGATGAAACTTCTCACCAGCTGAGACATAGGAATTCAACTTGGTGTGATGATAGGCTAAGGACTGTCACAGATGTCACAGCATTAACCATGTTGGTGGATTTCAAGTTATGTTGAGAAAAGTGTTGATGATATTGACACTGAGAGTATGGATAACTTTATATGCATCATAGCCTGAGGAAGGCCTATCTACATGTTCTATCTTGTCAGTGCCTGGCCTTCCTGCTTCTCACACCACTCTCTCAGGACTGTCCCTTTACTCTGAAGCTGTGGCAGGTTGAATTTGATCCCTGGCTTATTCAGGGGAACACAGTATTACTCAACTTTAAATAAGTTTCTTCTTGGGCCTTCAGGCATGAACCAGCATTTAAGAGCACTGACTTTTCTCACAGAGGACCTGGGTTTGGTTCTCAGCACCCACATAGTGGCTCCGGACTCTCTAGAACGCCAGTTCTAGAGGTTCTGGTGCACTCTTCTGGTCCTCAGACACTTGTAGGAGGTTCGCAGTTATGCATGCAGCAAAACTCTCATACACATAAAAATAAATAAATATTAAAAATAATGGGTTTGCTTTCCAGATGGTGCTTAGCCACAGTCCTCTTAACTGGAGGGTTCTCATCTCTACTTTGAGATGTCACCCCAAAAAAGTCACCCTCAACAAGGTCCTCAAACAGACTTTAGTTTTGTGGGTGCTGAGGGCTTCCCTGTCAGTAGGACAACCATCAGGAATGACTGGCTTAGCTTTGGCTGAGTTTTCTACTTCCCTCTCCCTGCTGGGAATTCATGTGGTTGGAACTTTACGAGCAGCTTGGCTTTCTTCTTTTCAGTTAGTCACCCTTCTGCCACTCTAATTCTCAGCTGTCTGTCTTGACTCCTTTTTGGATTTCCAACACCCTTCTTCTTGTCATGCCTTTGCAATAAAGTCTGTTTGTTTTTACCCTGACACCTTTCCCTCACCAGGTGATACAGAGGCATCTTCCAGCCTGCATCCTGTCTGGACAGCCTCCTGTTCTTTCCCTGATGTTGTGGAGTCTGGGCTGGTCCCCCTGTCATGCCATACCCTGCTTTATGGTTTAGTTTCTAATTTAACACCAGCACATGTGCTTTGGGGATGATTGAAATTTTCTTTTTTTGATGTAAATATTTCTCATCTAAATTTAGTTCTTTTCAAAATGCTTTGTTCCCCCCCACCACCACATACACACACACACACGAAGTGCCAAATGGACAAATATTTAACTTACACTCCCTCTTGCCTGGAAGAACCTCTGTAAACCCACCACCTTTGCCCTGTTGTGTAAGTCTCCCTATCTGGAGTCTGTTTTCATACATATACCTGTCACTCCACACATTGATACTTTCCCTGGAGCAGGCTGTCCTCCCATGCGCGAGTGTGCATTTTGGATGTAGTATTGGGTCCAAGGAATATTTAGAATGATGACCAGTGAAATGAAACTAAATCACTCATTTGCATTCTCACCATACTTTTAGCTGAGGAAAAAGCAATAATTACAAATTTGTGTGTGTGTATGTGTTCACACTCGTGCATGTGCTAAAGAAGGAATTTAAGATAGAGACTAGATCTGCATTTCTTTGGTCACAATTGAAACAGTTTATTTCTACTTATAATTGCTAACTTTATTCATCTGTAATGATTCTTCAAGCCTATTACCTGATACATAGTTTGACTTTTATCATTCTGAGGTAAGATATCTGTACATATTACACATGGATATGAATATATATGGTCATATATCTCCATATTACCTCTGGTGAAATATGTCCAGCAGTTTCTTATTACTGTACCCTGCTGCTATTTCTTTGCATCAAATATGGTGAAAAAATAGTAGTTACATATAGCTCAACTGAAACAGTTTATGCTTTGGATAGTCAACCTAAAATGCTTATCATCTAGATTCCATTTTCATGTGTTTTTTAAATGTCTAATAAATGGTAATCTCTATAATTTGGTTCTTTGAAAACAAACTTTATATTCTTGCTCATGATGTTAAAAATGCATTCTTCCCAATCTGTAGGTAGCCATTTTGTTTGAATGACAGTGTCTTTTGCCTTACAGAAGTTTTCAGTTTCATGAGATCCCATTTATTGATTGTTGGTCTTAGGTCCTGAGCTGTTGGTGTTCTGTTCAGGAAGTTGTCACCTGTGCCAATGAGTTCGAGGGTTTTTCCGACTTTCTCTTCTAGTAGATTTAATGTGTCCAGCCTTATGTTAAGGTCTTTGATCCACTTGGACTTAAGTTTTGTACAAGGTGATAAGTATGGGTCTAATTTCATTCTTTTACATGTGGATATCCAGTTGGACCAGCACCATTTGTTGAAGATGCTGTCCTTTTTTCATTGTACAGTTTTGGCTTCTTTGTCAAAAATTAGGTGCCCATAGGTGTGTGGGTCTATTTCTGGATCTTCAGTTCGATTCCATTGATCCACTGGTCTGTTTCTATACCAGTACCATGTTGTTTTTATTGCTATTGCTCTGTAGTACAGCTTGAAATCAGGGATGGTGATACCTCCAGATGTTTTTTTTTTTATTATTGTACAGGATTGATTTAGCTATTCTGGGTTTTTTGTTGTTCCATATAAAATTGAGAATAGCTTTCTCCAGGTCTATAAAGAATTATGGTGATATTTTGATAAGAATTGCATTGAATTTATATATTGATTTTGGTAGGATGGACATTTTTATTATGTTGATCCTACCTATCCATGAGCATGGGAGATCTTTCCATCTTCTGATGGCCTCTTCAATTTCTTTCTTCAAGGGCTTGAAGTTCTTGTTGTACAGGTCCTTTACTTGCTTGGTTAGAGTTACCCCCAGGTATTTTATATTGTTTGTGGCTATTGTGAAGGGAGTTGTTTCCCTGATTTCTTTCTCAGCCCATTTATTTGTTGTATAAAGAAGGGCTTCTGATTTTTTGAATTAATTTTGTATCCAGACACCTTGCTGAAGGTGTTTATCAGATGTAAGAGTTCCCTGGTGGAATTTTTGGGGTCACTTATATATACTATCATATCATCTGCAAATAGGGATAATTTGACTTCTTCGTTTCCAATGTTTATCCCCTTGATCTCCTTTAGTTTTCTTATTGCTCTAGCAAGAACTTCAAGTACTATATTGAAGAGATATGGTGAAAGTGGACTAGAGAAGCTCATCCTGAGTGAGCTAACCCAGACTCAGAAGGATGCACATGGCATTTATTCACTTATAGTCGGATTTTAGCTATATAGTACATGATATCTATACCACAACCAGTGCACCAAAGGGAACATGGACATAGACTTTTTCTTTTTCTCCCTGTCAATGACACACTTTTCCCTAATGGTACTGCCTTGTAGGCCCCCAGTGTATGAGGAGGCTCTTAGCCCTCATATGACTGCTGAACTGGGGTGGGGGACTGTTATGTAGGGACACTCCACTCCAGAGGAGTGGGATGGAAGGGTTAAGGGGTAGAGGGTGGCAGGGCGGGACTGGGAGGGGTGAAAAGAGGACACTATGATGGAGGTGTAACCTGAAGCAATATATAAATAATTTTTTTTAAATGTACAAAAAATGCATTCTTCTACTATGTCCTGGCTTCCTCTGATTTTCACTCTCCTGTTTGCCTCTAACATTATGGAGCTCAGAGTCTCACATATCTAACACTTTTGTACTCCCTTCTGTCCCCTCTAGAAGATTTCTGAACCCTCTGACTTGGCTAGATGCTAATGTCCTATCTTTCTATGGGGCCCTAAGGCATGGATCTCCCTTGGAATGTACCTTTTCTACAGGGATGTTTGCCTTCTTCACTTCTGCTCTAAGACCTCTTTGATTCCAACTTTGATTCCAAAAGTGGGACAATGGTCTTTTTGTAACAGACCTTCAGTTAGTTTTCTTTTTAACTGAACTGAATCAATAGAGCAGGAGCCTCCCATGATCCAAGGAGCGGAAGCCTGGTTTCTACTGCTTAGTGCTATGAGATGCATGCAGTGTGGCTTCCTGTACCAGCCTGGGTATCAGCGGAAAATCAGCAGAAAATGGACCAGACTGCATTGTGTTGCTAACCTGGCCTTTATAAGTCAGCCTCTTTTTCTTTGTCTTTGCTCCTGGTTGTTTCTCTTCCTCCTTTTAGAAAAATAATCCTCAGTCTTCAAATTAGCCCCTCTCTAGCGTCCCAGTGGAGGGAGATACTGAACTTTACTGTGTGTGTGTGTATTACGTGGTGATGAAGTGTTTCCCCCAGAAAAATACTTTGTTTTCTCTGAGCCTAGGGTAGATTTTTGTTGAAGTCAATGCCACTGGCAGAGTCCTGCAATTAAAGTCACATTGCACACTGGGTATTTTCTGCTTAGGTTGATGTTCTGTACTTGACCTGTTCACACGGACATTTTATAGCCCTTCAATCTCAGTTTCAAGTGTATAAACTTCACTCTCCCCTCCTTTATAATATTCTTCTTGCCTATATCTTACTTTTTCAAATCACCAAACCAAACAACAAAAGAAACAAACACAAAGCAGAATTGTATCACAGTGAAGATTATTTTATTCTTAATGTTCCAGTACTTATACCTCTTATATTCTTAATTTTCCAGTACTTATTTAAAATGGAAGTTTTAGAAACAGTCATCTCTGCCTTTCTATGTAAACTCAAAGGAAGTATTTCCACTATTTCAACAGTGAAAATCAGGGTGTGCTACTCCTCTCAGGACTCAATCTTAACATGGTCAAGGCCCATAAGAACTGAGTAAATCACTGGAGGTGAAACAAAGGATGCCATATTTCTCCAACCATGGTAACTGCTTAAAATAGTGGTTTCCATTTTGGAGAAACAAGACAATCTGCCTTGGCTTATTGATCAAATTTCCTGTGCTTCTCCCAAACAGATTCAAACACACAGCAGTTGTTCTGTTTTCTGAAATGTTATTGATATCAGGTGAGGATTTTGTACTCTCAGTGGATTGTTTTACCAACGATCTCTGTGGAAGTTCCCTGCATTTGAAAGCAGCTGAGTGACAGATGGATGAAACAGTCTTTGTAGACTTTCTTGGAGGATGAGATGGTGATTTGGGGTACATGTGGACCCTGATACTCACTGGCATATTGCTAGGAATTGTGCGTGTGATGGAAAGGGAAGAGATCTGTTGTCTTACATAGTTGTGTTACTTTTTTTTTTTTTTTGGTGTGGGACTATCCTTTTATTTGATTTTTCAGTGTGTGACATAAGCTTTCTCAGTTAAAATATTCAGCAAAACTGCAGTAAATGAAGATTTTTGGTTTTTTTGTTTGTTTGTTTGTTTGTTTATTACTTCAAGTTATATCTCCATCATAGTGCCCTCCTTCCACTCCTCCCAGTTCCACCCTCCCACCCTCTCCTCCCTCTCCCACCCATCCTGCTCCTCTGATGTGGAGTGTCCCTATATATCAGCGCCTCTCAGTTCAACAGTCATATGAGAGATAAGAGCCTCCTCTTGCACTGGGGGCCTACATGGTAGCACCCCTAGGGCAAATTGACCCATAAATAGGTAACAAAGTCTATGTTCCTGTTCCTTTTGGTGTGTTAGTTGTAGGATAGTTATCCTGTACTATATGGCTAAAATCCAATTATAAGTGAGTAGATGCCATGTGCATCTTTCTGAGTCTGGGTTAGCTCACTCAGGATGATCTTTTCTAGTTCCATCCATTTGGTTGCAAATTGCATGATTTCCTTTTTTCTGATAGCTGAGTAGTATTCCATTGTGTAAATGTACCACAATTTTTTTAATCCATTCATCAGTTGTGGGACATCTGGGTTGTTTCCAGTTTCTAGCTAATACAAATAAGGCTGCTATGAACATAGATGAGGATATGTCCCTGTGTTTTGGGGAGGAATTGTTTGGATGGATGCCCAGAAGTAGTATGGCTGGGTCTTCAGGTAGGTCTATTCCAAGTTTTCTAAGATATCGCCAGACTAATTTCCATAGTGGTTGTACAAGTTTGCACTCCAACCAGCAATGGAAGAGAGTGTTCCCCTTTCTCCACAGCGTGGCCATCATGTGCTGTCGTTTGAGTTTTTGATCTTAGCCATTTTGACAGGTGTGAGATGGAATCTCAGAGTCATCTAGGGTTGCATTTCTCTGATGATTAAGGATGTTGAGCATTTCTTCAAATGTCTCACTGCCATTAGAGATTCCTCCTTTTTGAATTCTTGGTTTAGCTCTGTTTCCCATTTTTTTCACTGGAGTATTTGGTTTCTTGGTGTTTATTTTCTTGAGTTCTCTATAAATTATAGATAATAGTCCTCTGTCGGAATTGGCATTGGTAAAGATCTTTTCCCAATCTGTATGTTGCCGTTTTGTTCGAATGACAGTATCCTTTGCCTTAAAGAAGATTTTTAGTTTCATGAGGTCCCATTTATTGATTGTTGGTCTTAGAGCCTGAGCTATTGGTGTTCTGTTCAGGAAGTTGTCTTATGTGCCAATGAGTTCAAGACTTTTCTCCACTTTCTCTTCTATTACATTTAGTGTGTCAGGCTTTATGTTAAGGTCTTTGATCCATTTGGACTTAAGTTTTGTGCAAGGTGATAAGTATGGATCTAATTTCATTCTTTTACATGTTGACATCCAGTAAGACCAGCACCATTTGTTGAAGATGCTGTCCTTTTCCCATTGTATGGTTTTGGCTTCTTTGTCAAAAATTAAGTGACCATAGGTGTGTGGGTTCATTTCTGGATCTTCAATTCAATTACATTGATCCACTGGTCTATTTCTATACCAGTACTATGCTGTTTTTATTACTATTGCTCTGTAGTACAGCTTGAAATCTGGGATGGTGATACCTCCAGACATTTTTTCTTTTTTTTTACTTCAGCAAAGCTGCTTGGTTCCACAGCACAGTCAAAGCTTTAGTACTGTGGGGACAAGCACAAAGAGCTCTCTGCTCAAATCTAACTGGTGACTTGAAAAGTCAAACCTAAGATTACTCAAGGAATGCTTCTGTCCAGCACACTAGTGACCAACAGAATTTGGCTATACCCCTGCAGCAACCTGGAGAGCTGAGCTAACACAGGGGTGAACTTACAGCTCTGGGACAAGTAAATGTACACAAAGCCATTGAGAACAGATGTGGAGCATTAACACTGGATTCTGCCCATTGGAATTATAGGTATGTATGGTCATCTGCAAATAACTTTATAGAAACAAGAAGCATTATAGCCTTTGAGGAATTGAGAACTGGATTTGGGAGACACAGAATTACTCAGGATAGTCATGAAGAAGAACATGTAGGACTTTATTGAGGGATTGTAAGATTGTCATTGAGAAGGCCAAAGTTATTTAGAGAATACAATTTGTAATACCTGGGGATGATGCATGTATAGGGGAGTATCACCTTAGCATTGTTCCAGGTACAAGAAGGGTCAGAAATTTGTCATCATCTTTAGAGATGCATGGTCTCTCCAGAAGTCTCACATCATCATGGCCACAGCTTTTTCTTCATCAGCACCATGGAAAGCAAATTAACAGTAAATTTAATCTGGTTCCCAACTCCCACAAAGTCCCCTTTGATGACAGCCCTATTGAGAAAGTAGAGCTGTATAGTTGGCCATATCTAGGACTTTCTGGTATAAGGTGGGTCTGCTAATGCCAGGTCTCTCTCCCTGCTCCGTGGGATGAAGTAGGATAGAAGCCATCAGACAGAGCTCCTGGTAAAAGAACACAAAACAGAGCCAGCCCCTCTTTGTTCTAACACAGCACTGTTTCTCATTAGCACAACGATGCATTCCTTAGAGCTTTGCTGCCATAACCATTGTTGAAGTGCTGCATTGTGGAGCTGGATATGTATCCAATGAAGAAGGAAAACAGAGGACATGTCAAATGCTGGTTTTTCTCTAAGCATGAGGAATCAGCTCCTGGCAATTTTACTGGAGAACTGATATTGACAGTGTGTCACTCCCTAAGCATTGGGGGATGCTGGTTTCTGGTTCTAACTGTAATTATACATTTTTCTATTTTATACATGGAGTGATTATGAGTTGTAAACACATGCTCATATAAAATTATTGGACGAAATATAGAAATAACTGGTATGTTCCCTATTCATATAGTTCTACATATACACACATGTACACATATGTACACACATGTAGGAACCTAGTCTAGTGTATATTGATGAATTCAATTTTTTCATTCTGGAGACTCTTTCATCTTTATGCCGCCTATGCCCCTTCACTGCTTACTAAATGAACTAATAAGAAATGAACTATATTTATAAATGAACTAATACATAATTATGTGAATATATCCATACCTGGTATTTCTGTAGTGCAGTGATAGTACACACTGGCTTATTTGAGTTTTGGGCCATATGATGAGAAATAGACACTTTTACTCACCTTATATTAACACTTTTATTTTATTTTATTTTATTTAACACTTTTATTTTAAATGTTATACCTTTGTGTATGAGAGCCTATGTGTGTATGTGAGCACATGAGTTCACATGCATTTGGAAGTCAGAGGACAAGTTCCGGTATCATTCCTTATTCTTCTACCTTTTGTTGAGGCAGGTCTCTCACTTCTCTGTAAATTCATCAAGTAGGCTAGACTTGCTGGTAGTGGGCTCTGTGGATCTACCTGTCTTCCCTCTGCATCTTGCTATCTATGGAATTACAAACACACACTTTTACATGGGTCCTGGCAAGTGAATCCAAGGTTGCTACTTCATGAACTGACCCATCCCTCCAGACTAAGTCTACCTTTTTTTCTAAAAATAAAAATAAATAAAAACAAAAAGTTTAGAATTGAGTTATATGAACCTGTATTCACCTGAAAAACAGTGCCAGTTTGTCTGTATGCTGTTTCTATTTTCTTGATATCTTACTTGCTGAAGATAGAAAAAAAGAAAAGAAAAAAAGCATACATCTAGGTTTTCCACAACCAGACACTACTTGAGGAAGAAGAACTCACTGTGAGTTCAAGTTCACTGGCAGGGCTCATTTGCCAAGAGGCCTTGCAAGCAAAACTCTCACACTCTGTGTTAAACAGTATTCCCTCTATTATTGCAAACACCCCTCAAACTCCATCTGGCACAAGTGGGAATGAGTGGCACTGAACAATTCTTCAGAAGAGCTGGCTTTGACCCCTAGAGATAAAAAGTAAATAGATATTTATGATTTCTTGCCACAGCCCTGGTATCCTTTTCCTTCATGTCTTGTGAGTCAAGGGGACAGCTTCTGTAGCTGTTCATCAGGTGGAAAATGACTCAGCTTTCTGTGTCTAAGCTGCTAGGCATGAAAGTCTCCTCCCATGAAGAATTCCACAGCGGTGTGGAGCACTCTGTAGACCATTTATATTTGGGTTTATTTTATTTTATTTTATTATTTTACTGCTTCTTTTGTCTCTGTCTACACCCTTTACTCCAGAAGAGGGTTTGTGTTCCCTTCTTAGCAAGACCTATCAGAAGTACACATACCTCTTCTTGTCACTAGAGTCTCTGTACCTCCTTTGTCAGTGAACTGCTGCTAAGTTGTGTTCATAGTGAAAAAAAAAAATTCCCCAAGCAGGTAAAGTTCAAAAGTATGAGACACTTTCCATATGATGCTATGAATGCAATAGTACTACTTGTCATGGAAACAGACTTAGCAGTTTTAGATGTAGGGACATTTTGTCAGTGTGTGTTTTGAAGGCTAGGGTGAGAAAAGTACAAACTGTGGTTTCCATGTTTGTTAGGACTCATGGCATTACTCAGCTGTCAAATCTGTGCGATTGACATGTTCACACAAGCCTGTGGTTCCCTGAGAGATTTATTTTCATAGAAAATAACTCACACATAAAATTAAGAAATTTGCATTTTCTTTTCCTTAAAAACATTGATGGGAAGTCAAATATAGTGGCCTACAGATGTAACTCATCACTAGGCTATCTGAAGCAGGGCAATTTTGAGTTAGAGGTCAGCCTGGGCTACAGAGTAAGACTCCATCTAAACAAGTGCATCCATCCATCTTCAGCATCCTGAATGTTTTGTTTTTGTACTATATTAGAGACACCAATATTTTTTAGTCAACATAACTGGAAGGTCACACCACCAGGAACATATCAGGTGGGTGAGGGTGAGTAGGCATATGTTCAATTCTTCATTCTTGGGAACTGTGATTAAAAGACATTTGGTATTGGTGTCTTTATAAAATGGCAGGACCCAAGTCAGAGAAGCTGAAGGGCTTTCTGGAAGGAAGCCTAGAAATAGACTCAGTGTCCCCCACTAACTCAAAAGAAAGCACATAAAAGCACAAGGTGTGGACACAGGAGATGTGCATACTGTGTGTTGATCTTCCACCTCCAGTCTGAGTCATGAACTTAGACCTATATCCTATGCCTGCTGTGTTCTTGTGAAGTCAGAAGCCATGTTTCTAGGCTGAATGGTAAGACATATGTTTTACTAGAAGATCATGGCTAGATCTAGAATGATTTTCCCTGAATGAGGTATTTGAAACAGTTCTGCACAGCTCAGACACAAATTTCTGGGGTGATTGTTATAATTTTAAAAGCTGTCTTTCATGTTTGAATTGCATTTTCATTTCATGAAAGTCAATTTGTATCTCCCCATATTTTCATTTTATGGTGGTTTTCTCATCCCCTTGGCTCTGATCCTCTAACATTTTACCCAAGGTCTTCTTGTTTTTTAAATGTCATCTTGGCTTCAGCCTGTGCATTTCTACTAGACTTCATCCTCTCCCTGAATCCTTTATAAACAATGCTAATCACTCAGAAATATCTCTATCCTGTATTCAGTCCAGAGCATAAAGCTTTACTTAGAATGTAATTGAGAGGTTTGGCTCCCCTGCCTGGCTGGGCACAGATGTCTCCTATACTTGTGTTGCATCTGAGCAAGGCAGGACACCAAACAGCGGGTGATAGGAACTTAACTATAGACTTCCTATACATTATGAAGCAGCAAGTGAAATATTAATTCCAGAGTGCTGTATTATTCTTTAAATGGACCTTCATTGATTATTGGGTCTAGATAATCCAGTTCTGAACATAAGCCTTGATTAAAGAGGCAGACAAATTTGTTGTCTTCAAGGATTTTTAAACTTTACTTATGAGAGACATGAAATAACCTAATAAAAGGCAGGCAACAGACTCTGCATGTGTGTATGAAAGAAAATACAATGGATAATTTTATAAAGTGTGAGATGGGAAGCTCTCCTTAGATGGGATACCAGGAGAGACCAGCATGCAAAGACACAAGAGATACTCTTGCTATGTAAGAATTGTTCATCAAACCAGCAGATTAAAAAACAATATTCTATAAAGCTTTTCTTCCTTATGGGGAGGGGTCATTGATTTGGTTTGTTTGTTTCCTTGTTTGTTTTGTCTGGGAAAAATTTAGGAATGATTTGGCTGAATAGTTGTTTCAGAGTCTGAGGAAGTTGCTAGTGGGTAAAGGGCTGGAGGTTCTGCTCCCAAGAAGGGCAACTCTTATATTGACTGTTGGCATACAGGTACCAACCCTTCCCTCATGGATCCTTCTGTTAGACTCAGGGTATTCATGACAAGTTGACAGAATCCTCCCAAACAAAATATCCATAAGAGCATTGGCAGAGCAGCAGGGTATCTCGGGTTGTACTTTTGATCACATTCTTACCATATTCTACTAGTCCCACAGATTGGTGCTGATGGTGGACAAAGGGAATTGTTACAGGATATGCATATCAGGAAGACAGCATCCTCAAGGGCCACTGTACTATCTGCTTAACATAGTAAAGAAGAGCCGAGATTAGGGTAGAATTACAAGGAACCTATTAAGTGAACACCTAGTGGGGAGAACATTTCAGTAAAGAGAAACAACACTTTCTAGGACACCAAGAACAGGGAAACTTGGTGCTATGAAGGAATGCACCCAACATTTGCTGCAATAAGTGTGAGAGTTACATAGGATGAATCTAGGGTTCAAGGGCCAGCTTATAAGACTCTAAAAAGGCCCGAGATATATTCTCAGAGGGGTTGACACTGCTGGAAGTTTCTTAGTAGAGAAAGACAGACTGCACATTTGAACAGAAGTGTAACTCTGAACAAAAACTAGACTGGACCCATAGAATTATAATACTAAACACAAGTTTGATTCAGATTCTTGACTTTTACCCTCCACAGTTATGCTATGTGGTCTCATATACAATGAGACATGCAGATATAGTCTATTCTACTGAATGATATCAAAGTTAGCCATGAATTTAAATGTGAAGTGTTAACATCTCCAAGTCTTGTTCTGCCATCATAATACAAGCGATTCTACTCTTGAACATTCATAAGAGTCAAAGTCCAATGGGAATTCTGGACAAGCAGATCCCCAAGGATGTATTGCAAAGCTTTCAAGGGCCGTTGTGTGTTCTCACCCATGCATTCCCATGCTTTCCCTGTTTTTCAAACACAACCTTGTCCCTTCTGGTTTCTCTGACTCTTCTTTCATGCTGTTAGAAAACAGAACTTAATTTTTAAGAAGTTTACTTTAGACATCAAAATGTATGTCTTTGTTCTTTGAGCTCCTTATCTGGCTCTGCTAGCTCATGGATAAATGATGAGTCTCCCTCCTTAATGATGAGTCTCCCTCCTTAATGATG
>CAJQZJ010032991.1:247689-273288 GCA_907164525.1 Lophiomys imhausi | reverse complement strand
AATGATGAGTCTCCCTCCTTAATGATGAGTCTCCCTCCTTAATGATGAGTCTCCCTCCTTGCAAACTTTTATTTCAAATGAGATTATTTTGCTTTGTTGCTCTGCGTAGGGGTTGAGACATAGGTCACACTTCATTGACTTGGAGAAGGAGTGAGCTCGTTTTCCTTTTTAACTGAATATACCGCCATGGATATATTCTCTCTCTGATTGCAAGAGATCATGTACATAAAATAACCCCCTTCTCCATGTCTAAGAGAAGAGTTTACTGTGACATTTTTATCTCCTTTCTACTTACTGTGCATTTATTTCTTTTCACTTAAAAACAGAAATACCTTTCCAAGCCCTGAAAAACATGAATCAGCTCTCTGGATAGAAATCTAATGTTGCATGTTTTCATTTAAAATGCTTTTATGTAGTGTTTTTCTACCAGTTGGAAAGCATCTCTATTATTAAGCCCAAAACGATATTCTTGGATTGTTCTCCATCTTTCCCACCCTATGCTGTTGGTCCACCACTAATTATACCACACGTTTTCCTCAATCACACCTTTGTAGTTTGCCTGTAACAGCCTCTGGCTAAACCTCTTGTGAATTTTTATTTCTCTTATGAATTTCAATGCAATTATCACTTTCACTCAAAAGCTATCTCTAACTCCTGGAAGCAGATCTGGTACCGATTCCCACATACTCGTGAGAGGACACTGAGACCTCCTTGAGAGCATTCACTTTGAGTACCAGCATTGCTGACTGATGGGTCACTTCTCAGCCTCACACATACCATAGGCCCAATCAATACAAGTTATCATATGAACCGTGAACCCCAAGCCATTTTTATGTTATCCGTGCAGAGTATTTCAGTTTCTCAGCCTGTTAGCCCTGGCCATCTGCTCAGTAGAACTGGTAACAGCTTCAAAAAATAGGAACAACTTCAAGGTGACTGTGGTCACAAGAGTCTGAGACACAGAGATGCCAGGAAACCTCTGCCTCTCTTGGCACTCTGGAAGCTCTAGAGGCAGCCTCAGAGATCTCAGGTTTGTTGTATTCGTGTGATGATGGATGTTGTCATCATTTATCACCCCTGAAAAAATATTAACAAAATGATACTCAAAAGGCCAGCTATGTCCATTCCAGTTTAGAATACGTAACATTAAACAACCATTTATATTTCTGGATTTTTGAAAAGCATCCTCACTTAAAGTGAGATATGGATTAGGGGCTCTCACGTTCTGGGGTAGGGGAGCAGCAGGGATGACAGGTCTGGTCTGAGTAAGGAATCTCGATGTGTCTCCCAGACCTCCCTGTGGCCTGGTGGAGAGATGAAAAGGTGATGCTATCCAGTGCACTTAACAAGTTAAAACCCAAGAGCATATCTGTGCATTGCTTTATTCATTCATTTATTCAACAACCATCTATCTGCCCTGTGCTCTTCGGGACAGCCATGTGCTGGATCTCGAGCCACAGTGATAAATAAAACCAAAATATGTCCTGCCCTCTTGGTGCATCCATCTGTGTGGGGGTGACAAATACGATCACACATGTGGTTTATTTTTCCAGTTTTGATAAGTTCTAAGAAGTCTGGGATGTTAGAAGAGTAAATGATAGTGAACATGGGTGTTAGTTGAGGTCTTTGGAGACTTTTTTTAAGGAGGTGGCATAATGTATGTGGAGACTTTGAGGATGAGATAAGGAATGGATGGGGTTCGGACAGGGAAAAGCGTGGAAAAAGTAAAGGGAGATACAAAATTCCCACTCTCCCTGAGTTTATTATAGAGGACTAACAGGTAAATTTTGTTCATTTTTTACAGTTTGAGTCATGTGGAATTAAAATGAACTTTTAACATTTGACATTACCTTTTTATTCTTTTCTTTTTTTAATAAATAAATGTATTTATTTGTTGCTTCAGGTTACATCTCCATCATATTGTCCTCTTTCCCTCCTTCCCAGCCTCGCCCTCCCACCCTCTACCCCCTAACCCTTCCATCCCACTCCTCTGGAGTGGAGGGTCCCTACATAACAGTCCCTCACCCCAGTTCAGAAGTCATATGAGGGCCAAGAGCCTCCTCATACACTGGGGGCTTAGAAGGCAGTACCACCAGTGAAAAGTGTCTCATTGCCAGGGAGAGAAAACTAAAACATACAAACAAACAAACAAACAAAAAAGTCTATGTCCATGTTCCCTTTGGTGCGTTGGATGTAGTATAGATATCCTGTACTATATAGCTAAAATCCTACTATAAGTAAATATATGCCATGTGCATCCTTCTGAGTCTGGGTTAGCACACTCAGGATGAGCTTCTCTAGTTGCATCCATTTGGCTGCAAATTGCATGATTTTGTTGTTTCTGATGGCTGAGTAGTATTCCATTGTGTAGATGTACCACAGTTTTTTAATTCATTCTTAGGTTGAGGGACATCTTGGTTGTTTCCAGTTTCTAGCGATTACAAATAAGGCTGATGTGAACATAGATGAGGAAACTTCCTTATGATTCCATGAGGAGTCATTTGGATGTATACCCAGAAGTGGTATGGCTGGGTCCTGAGGCAAAGCTATTCCAAGTTTTCTAAGATATTGCCAAACTGACCACCATAGTGGTTGCACAAGCCTGCACTCCTACCAGCAATGGAGGAGGGTTCCCCTTTCTCCACACCCTCGCCAGCATGTGCTGTCATTTGAGCTTTTGATCTTAGCCATTCTGACAGGTGTGAGATGGAATCTCAGAGTCATCTTGAGTTGCATTTCTCTGATGATTAAGGATGTTGAGCATTTCTTCAAGTGTCTCTCGGCCATTAGGGATTCCTCCTTTGTGAATTCTCTATTTAGCTCCATCCCTCATTTTTTGATTGGATTATTTGGTTTCTTGGCATTTAATTTCTTGAGTTCTTTGTAGATTTTGGATATTAGCCCTCTGTCAGATGTGGGGTTGCTGAAGATTTTCTCCCAGTCTATAGGCTGCCATTTTGTTCGAATGACAGTGTCTTTTGTTTTAAAAATATTTATTGAAAATATTTTTTTCATATAATATATTCTGATCACAGTTTTGGCTGTCTCATCTCCTCCTGAATCTTCTGCACTCGTCTGACTTGACACCTTCTTTCTATTTATCTTTATGAAATCAACAGAAAAATAAACAATAACAAAAACAACAACAATAATAATAATAGAAAATCAAATGAATCACATACACAGATGGAGAGAAACACACATATATGCAAACACACACATACACACCATAAAAACACAAAAGTAGAAAACATAATATACAAGCAAAAGACCAGTAACATTTTTGTAAAATTCTCAAACAATACAATATGGAACAGCAATAACAACAAAAACTACAAACATACTGTTGAATTTGTTTTGTGTTGGCTATCTAATACAAGCCATGAGGCCTGCCCTTAAAGTGTGGTTTAAACACGCAATGAAAGTCCATTAGAGAAAACCAGGTTTTCCTCTGCAAGTGGTTGTCTATTGGGAATGGCTTTTTGGTTAGGGATGGATGTTCATGTCTAGTTCCCACCTCAGTGGTGGGACCCTGTCTGGCTTTGACCTGTGCATGCTGTCACAGTCTCTATGAGATTCCATGTATGTCAACCCACAACTGGAAAATACAAAGAGAGTGAAAAATCTTGGAACACTCAGTCTTAGATGGGTTGTCTTCAACTCTCTACTCCCTACCCAGCCAGGGATCTGGGGACTTGTAAGAGGAGGTGGAAAGATTGTAAGACTCAGAGGGAAAAGATGACACCAAGGAGATTTTTTTCCAAAAGAAAAATATAGTGTTCAAAGGATTAAAATTATATTAATTAATAGAAACACTGAATATTATGTTAAGTAACACAAACCATTCATAGACAAGTACCACGTAGTGCCACATGTATGAGATAGCTAAAGTACTCAGCATTAAGGAATGGAACAGTGGCTGCCATAGACTGGAGGTCAAGGGAACTTCAACGTTGCCAACAATTGGCATGAAGCTCTAATTAAGCAAACGAAGAATATTGCACTTCTGTGGTACAACATGGGGCCGTTAATCCACAAAACTGTCATACAAAATCTTAAAAAATTAAGAGGGTGGATCTCATGTTTAACAGAAAGTAAAGGATCAAAGGAACATAATGACATGGAATACACTACAGCTACTTTTGTTTGTGCTTCTGTGTAGCCTCAGCAGCTATGGTATGGGAACTGGTGGTAAGTATCAATTTTCTTCCTTTACACAGACAGGAAACTTCAAAGGGGTTGATGCTCACACAGAATAAGCTACAAGTGCTCAAAGGGAACTTGGAATATTATGTCCATTGACAACAGACGTGCCAGTGTTGGGTTTCATTAAAGCAGTTCCCTTGAATTTAAAATGCAAGAGGGAAAGGCAGAAAAAAACAGTCACTGGTTAGGAACGGGAGGGAAAAATGAATGGTGGTCAAAGAATATAGCCGAGTGTTGACTATTAGAGAGTTATAGAAACAAATTTGCATGCTTGAAATCTCCAGTGGCTGATTCCTGGGTTGATTTTTGTGGCCCTCGTATATACTCATGGACACCTTGAAGTGCAGTAGAGACCATGAAGGTATGTAAGGTAGAGTCCCTTAGGCCTAAGGAAGGCGTCCTGCATGGACAACAGTGCTGAGATCTCTCATGAGTGCCACAGAAGCTACTGCTCAGAGAATTGGAAGATCAAAGATACTACTGCAGACTCTCTTGGGGATTTTTTTCCTCTGGGTCTTAGAAATAAATTTCAAGTAAAATAGAGTCTCCGTCTATACCTTTTGTCCTCTCTCTCTCCTGAAATAGTCTTGTGGATTATTCTCAGAAGAAATAACTGCAAATTTTTGTCCATATAGTAGTTGTCCCACATAGGGCTTAGCACTCTGCGTTCTCTTATTCTTGCACCTTAACCACTTGTACGTCTCTGGGTTAGGCAGCATCAGTGGCAAAAGAAGCGTATCAGATTAGGCATAAAGATGCCACTAGAAGTCAGTTCAATTGTAACATTAATTTAGCAAGGTGAAATTAAAACAGCTCGTCTAATATTCCACTCAATACATTTCTAGGCATTTCTCAGGGCATTATATACTGATAATTATACACAGCATTGACAACTAGACACTTGGATATGCTGCATTGCCAAGATATTTAATTACAAATATTTCACAAATTTCAAGACTTATATGAGTATTAAAGTGATATTACAATACATACCTTTCCATGCATCTTATAGAGCAACTTTGCAATGTTTTTTTGAAGATCACAGGGATTACTGGTATTCTCTAGAACACATTCTATTAAATACCTGTTCACTCATGACTCCATAAACTTAAGACTCAAATACATGTGTGAGACAGCACTAGTTCCTTACATGCCTGAGAGTTGTCCCAACCTACATGGTTGCAGCTCACACCTTTTGTTTGGGCCCTAGAAAGTTATATGGAGAACCCAATTCAGACACAGTATGTCTCTTAACACTTGTAGATTTTTCTCTCCTACCTATGTGGTAAGTCCTCATTCCCCTACTGTGCCTCTAAATAACACTTCCTTAGGAATACTCCCATACATACCAATCAGAGTATCTTTTCCTTTTGAATATTTCCAGGATTTACCTTTTATTAAAACCATTTGTACACAGCTCACCTTGTATACTGGACTGGGTTTTATAATGCAGTTATACCATGTCCTTCCAAGGGGTTCTTGTGCTGAATGCTTGGTCCCTAGTTAGTGGAGCCAGTTGTTGAGAGTTGAGAGCTTTGGCCTCCTCAATGGACCTACCCATTGATAGCTTCATAATAAAATGAAACCAATATGAGCCTATGGGAAGAAGAAGGTTGGTACAAGGAGGACACTGGGTACATGATTGAGAAAACTGTGTCTTATCCTTAACGTCTTCCTCTGTTTCTCTCTGTTCTATGGCTACCATGAATGCTGCATGCTCCTACTACCATGATGTTTCTGGTTGTTTGGGACCAAAGCAGTGAAACCAGTCAACAATGGACTGAAACCTCAGAAATCACATGTTGCTCCTATAAGTTGTTTCAAGCATCTATCACAGTGCTGTACCTAGGGGAATCCTTATTGCGCAGCTCTATTCACTGTTGTGTGCCCAGCACTTGCCATATAGTTTATGTTGAGTCAGTAATAATGTGTCCCTGTGGAAGGACAAAGACTTAAGGAGCCTCTGGGCAGTAAGTCAGAACTGCAGCAAGTTCACAAATACACAGAGACTTCAACCATGGAAATAAAAATGTCATCACAAACACATGGGGATTTGAACTATGGACATAAAAAATGTTATCTGTAGAACCTGCATCTGACTCCTGGCCCTATTGCCTAATGATGCTATCTATATCCTCAAGCCAGATCCTGGGCATTTCTAATGGAGACTGTCTATTATGATGTCCTTTTCCCCTTCCCTGTCTTTCTCCCCATCCCCCTCCCCCTTACTCTCCCCCTTCCCCCTTCCTCTCCTTCTTCTTCTCCTCTCTTCTGCTCTCATGGTCACCATACCTCTGGAAGTAAAAAGGAAACAGCCTTCAGAGTGACTGAAATCCCTGTGGCATATGTTGTGTCTCAAATCTTGGAAGGAGATCAGAGATATTGCAGTAAGTAGGATTTTTTTTTCCTTTTGATTTAACCACTCACTCTTGGTTGGCTGTAGATCATTCATTTTTGAAAACTAGATAATTGTGGCAACAGCTGTCTATAAAAAGCAAAAGCCAAGGCTGGCTTCACTCCAGGAGAAAGGAAGTTCACAGGCTTTTCTTCAGACTTATGATCTTATAGTGTACTTACAGATAAACTGATCAAATGGAGCCAGTTTCACACCTAAAATAATGAATGGATCACATACTTCTTCAGGTTCACAATGACCAGAGACTGGCATTTTGTAGGTTGTAAAGATGTGTTTTTATCCTTGTTTAGAAGGACAGTTAAAAGAACATTTAAGAAGCATATGAAGGATGGCTTGGAAATCACAAATGGATCAAAACACTCTTCGCTGTTTTTGGAAGTTCAAGTAGCCTCGATAGCTAGACACACGAGATCAGATGAAACAGTGTGCAGAGGGGCCACCATGAGGAATTCTATCAGATTTCTTCCATCCTCTGCAGCAGAAAACTGATGCCAAATGCAGTGACTTAGACCCAACACCTTTTGGCTTCCTTGAGCCTGCTAAGGCTTCATAGGAAAAAAGCACAGTAGGGTCTAAAGCTAGTATAGATTTTCTGAAATGAAAGTTAACTCTGAAATTGGTGGGGTTCTTCCTGAAACCCTTCAACCATTCTTATTCAGGGCAGGTATGAAAGGGGGATTGTGTCTTCACTCCTTGAAGATTATTGCTTCTTTTTCATTGAGGGGTTTTATCATGTATACATAAAACATTTACAATCTAAATATTTACCAGACAAGATGATAATGTCCTTTGCAAATTACATGTACTCTTTAAAGGTAGTTTTGCTAGATTATACTTTAGACAAAATCAAATTAGTTTCCTTTTGAATAATTGTAATGTTTACCATGTATGACGTAACCTTGTAGTATGGCTACCTCAAACAAATTAACATATGCATCACCTGATAGCTTTTTCAGTGAGAATGCTTAAAATCTCTTTTTTTTATTTGCAAGAGATATCCCTCCCTAATTGGCGACTAAAAATTTCAGAACACTTTCTAACGTACCCAGCCACTTATTAAATGTATCTTCTGCACTTATCACTTTAACTGAGATATATGGTTTGATCAGAATTTCACTGTCACGCCTATTCTTGGCCCCTGGCCCCTGGCCCCTGGCAACCACCCCATGTACTCTGGGCTTCACTTTCTTTCAATATACACCCAGTGTGAGATTGGTCTCATTTGTTTTTAAACGTCTCCTCCATAATGTTTCCCATAATAGCTGTACTAAAGTTATTCTAGGAGACATATTTGAGTTCAACACTTCCATTTTAAATACTTGAAAACAACAAACAAAGCTTGAACCTAAGGCCATATGTCTGACAGTGGTACAGTGAGCGTTGCTTTGGCTATCAAAGTGATGTTTTGAGTGGTTCTTGTGTTTTATAAGGTAGCTAACATCATTTCTAGCCTCTAATAATTAGGTGACTGTGATACACAAACACACAGATACACAGACGTACACACACAATATCTCCATTTATATCTAGTGTCTGCAGGACAGCAAAAATTACTCCTGGTTGAGAATTACTGACTTATATCATAGTTTGTGGTTTCCTTAAACAAATGTTTACATCTGTCTGTCTGTCTGTCTGTCTGTCTGTCTAGCTAGCTAGCTATGGGGTGGGAATAATCATGGCAGACATGTGGAGGTCAGAGGACAACTTGAGGGATCCAATTCTTTCCTCTATCATGCTAGTCTCCAGGAATGAGCTTACATCAGCAGGCTTGGTGGCCAAAGCTGAGCCATCTCACCAGCCAATGCCATTTCTTACTATAAAGCAAAAACTGACATCCATGTCAGCAAGTCAGCTAGCCTGTGTGGGTTTTTTTTTTTAATTTGTTTGGTTTTAAATAAGAATTTTGTAGTTCAGGCTGACCCTGAATTGAAGCCCTCTCCCTTCTCTCTCCTTATTTACAGTATTGCAGGCATGCACCATCAGCCTGAAAAACTACAGCTGGTAAATATTTTCCTTTATCAAGCTTGAATTGAAAACTTCATAGTGAATTGGATATGAGAGAAGCAGGAATGTGTAGGAAACTGTCCCCTCAGGCTCAATTTTAATAAAGAAAGAGCAGCTGCATGAATTAAGTCATTACGCTATGGGATGTGATTGGAATTCTGTAAAGGTCAAGTCCGTGGTGTTTTGGCAAGCTGAAGGATGTAGAATCAAATTCAGAATGAAGAACTCGGAGAAGCTGAATAATAGATTCTACATTATTCTCCAGAATCTTTCACCCGTGTCTACCTACTCTCTGGGAGTTTTGGCTCCTCCTATCTCCATCCTTATATATGCAGAGGGACTGTGAATCTGCGCTACTGACATTGCTCCTTGTGCAAGTGGCACAACATTTTCTGGAAAGTTGTTCCTAAAAGGTGAATTTCACAGCTTTATTTAGAATTGATGTGAGAATTTATGTTGATGATTGGGGAGTTTACTGCGGCAAATCATCATCATTTTCAAAATAGGAAAAAAAAAATCAAATGAACATTAGATTAACAGTATAGTAGAAACAAAGGGAAGAGATAGTAGCCAGGGTATCAGATAAAAGTTGTAAAAAGCCAGTTGCCCTGCAGAAGCTGCTCTTTGCCTTCGGTAGACAGTTACCACGTTCATTTGGTTTTTTGGGTTTTTTTTTTTTTTCCTCTGAGAAGAGTAACAAGAGGAAACCTTTTCTGAGTCTATTCAAGGCCCTCTCTTCCATGTCCAGTTATCTATTCAATCTCCAAACAGCTCTTTTGTCAATTGTTTCTGAAGCAACTCAAATGTTCCTCTGTGACACTTTCCCCTCAGTGGGATTCCCTTTGCCCTTAACTTGGATCAGGGTCCTGTCCTCCTCCCATAAGATGCTGCAGTAGCCTGCTCCTGCCTCCCTCTCTGCCCTGGCTGCCTCTTTACATGCCTATCAGTTCCTTGGTTTGCCTCTTCAGTAAATCTACTCATTTATTTCAGTAATTTTACTCATGCACCCCTCTCTTCCATTGGTCTCTGGTTCTTGCCATGTTATCCAATAGCTTCTTCTCTTGTTTCATATCAAAGCTTAACTATTATGTCCCTTAAAATGGTCCCTGTTGTGATCTCATTTACTTCAGAGCATTCTCAGTGTAGGAATTCTTATTGATTCAGTTCTGTTCACTGACATAGCTGTGAGCAGTGCATAAGAATCACTTACCCCCTGTGTTTGTGTATTTCATGAGTGAGCAGGTACATTGATCACCTATTCTGAGCTTCTCTTATGACCATTAATCATCTTTCATATGTATGTACCATGTGTGTTCAGTGTTCATGGTCATTAGAAAAGGATGTCAGATAGGAGTTACACATGGTTGTTAGCCACTACTTATGTGCTGGGAACTGAACCTGCGTCCTCTGGAAGAACAGAGCTCTTAAACACCGAGCCATTTCTCCAGCTCAACTATAAACTTCTGTTTTAAAAATATTTTTATTTTTTGAAATTAAAATATAACTTTATCATCTTCCCTCTCCTCTTTCCTCCCTCCATGTGGGTATGCGTGTGTGTTTATGTGCATGTGTGTCTGTGAGTCTGGTGAGGTGTATCTTTTTGTGTATCCCTAAAATTCATAAATATGATCTGCTCAGTCTATATAAAGTTACATGTATGCATATGCTTTCAAGGCCTGGTATGAGATAACCAGTTTGGGGACTCTTCACTGGGGAAAACTATTTCTTTTGTTCTCAGAATACCTTAGTTGCTTGTAATTCTTTGCCTAGGACTGAGGCGCTATGAGATTTTCCCTTTCAGATTAGCGTGTCTGCTGGTGTTGTACTTGTTCAGGTCTGCTTTAGGCAGCCATGTTGATAAGAGTTCGTGGGTGTAACTTCTATGACATTTCTAGGAGATATGACTTCAGAGAGAAAGTCCTGATCCTCTGAAACTTACAGTCTTTCCACCCCTCTTTTGCTATGATGACTGAGGCTTAGGTGCGAGAGCTGGGCTGTAGCTGCATCAGTTGGGCTGAACAATGCTCCATCACTTGTTCTCTGTATTTTGAGTTGTTGTGGTTTTCCATAGCAGCCTCTGCTTGGTGCAAGGAGACATTTCTATGCTTATCTGTGGGTATAAGTATAAATATATAGAATGTAGTTTTAAAAAAATCACACCATTTTAGAAAACTAATAGTTGTAGCATCTCCTCCAAGATCCATGAGTTCACTAGTTCTGGGTAGTTGGCTAAGTTACCAGTACTAGGTACGGTTTCCCTCTCATTGAACAGGACTTAAGCCCAACTGGAGAGTGGCTGATTGCTGCAAAGCTGTGAATATCACCACCACACTCTCAGGGATATAGTCCAATGCTGTTGTTTTAGTTGATAGGCAGCATAGCTGGTTGCTTCCCTCCCTTGAAAACTTGCATGGCTCCTCCTGCTTCTGTGGAAGTTAGTCCTCAGGGAAGAGGCTTTCAGGTTAGAGCTAGCTCCCATCCTCTGTGTACTGTATCCAAAGTGTCTTTAGCAATAGGATCTTACCTTCAGCCTCTGGAAAGCAACTAAGAGCAACTTATATTTAGCCAATATTTCAGGAACTTGTTGGATAACCTTGCTCAACAACTCAAAAAGGAGCTACTCGTGCCTTGTATTGGGGTTTTTACTAAGTAATTGATGGCTCTTTCAGGGACCATTTTCAGCACAGATGGAAATTTTTGATTTGAACTATATTTGTGTTTACAGACATATAGCCATGCTTTTTGGTGATTTATTGGGTTCTTTTTCCTACTTCCCTACACCACCCCTATCCCTTCCAACCCTCACACTAGGTAGGAGAGAAAAAAAGGTTAGAGGGGAAAGGAGGAGTCGATATCATTAGACTACTTCTTGCTGATTAGGGGGACAAATATAATCTCCAGCCAGCAACCCAGCAAAGAGCTACAGTAGTGGGAGCAACAGCAATCAGCAACAGAAACAAGAGCAGCATCAGGGGGAACAGCACCCCCGCCCAGGTCTAGTACACTATCCTCAGCAGGCAAAATCATGCCCCTGACAGAGTGCAAGAGAAAATTCTACCTAGCTGCTGTGGACTATCTGATGCAGCCCCATATCCCATACCTGGGATTGAAACAAACACATATTTCCAATAACATTTCTGTGTTTTAAAAGAAACCCCAAATTATCACTATACAGACATATGTATTATACGTAATTTTAGATAGATATATAATGATATGATTCCCTTTGACTTTTCCCAACAATCATTGTTATTTTACAATCCTCTCTCCTCTTTCTGTATTTCTCTCCCTTCTCCCTCCCTACTCTAAGAATCCCTGTTTTTCCCATGTTCTTCTTCAAAACCCTGTATCCTGCTATTCCCTTCTTTATTTCTCCTTTTCCCCCCACCCCTATGGACCCTTTTAAATTTCCTGGTTTCTGCAGGTACTCCAGGTTATATACTCAACTCTGGAAATTTAGGGCTAGGAACTTCAGATAACAGAGAAAATGTGACGTTTGTCTTTTTTGGGTTTAGGTTACCTCATTCAATATTATCTGCCCTAGCTCTATCAATTTACCTGTAAATTTCATGATTTCCTTATTCTTTACAGCTGATGAGTATTCCATAGTGGCTATTTACTGCATTTTCATTTGTCATTTGTTGGTTGAAGGACAGTAAAGTTGCATTTCCTGGCTGTAGAGAGCAACAATGAACATGACTTAGCAATTATCTGCATAATGTCAAGTACTTTGGACATATGCCAAAGAGTGGTATAGCTGGATCAATAGTTTTATTTTTAGCTTTTTGAGGGTTCTTCAAACTGGTTTCCGTAGTGACCGTACCAGTTTACCAACCCACCAACGATGAATGAGGGCTCCCTTTCCTCACACCCTCTCAAGCATTTGCTGTCTGGTCACTTGTTCTGTTGTTCTTGGCCATTCTGCTGGGATGCAATGGGATCTCAAAGGTGTCTTGATTTGCATTTTCCCCAAGTGCTAAGGACAGTGAACTTGTTTTGAACATTTTTTTTAATTTTAATGTTGTTTTAATCAAGTAATGTAGCTGTTTAAACAGGAAACATTTTAAGACACCTCAATAAAGCAATTAAGGATTACTCTTATCAGGTTAACCTCCATGAATAAAACTCAGATTGTGTGAATTTGAATCCCACTGGTTTGGCACCAGACTTAACAGTGGCTGAAGCCCAACCCCCTTTCTCAGTGTTGAAAGACCTATCCATTTCCCTTTAATAGCAACAGCTCTAAGACAAAAATCTTGCCAGCCTGAGGCTGAATGTGCTGATCTACTTGAGAATCTAGGAAAGACAAATGAATAGGGGTGGCCATGCAACAAAGAGTCTGAAACCCAGAAGACAAGCGACTTTTCAAGTACTTCTTTGGTGTGACACAGCACCTTCGTTCCAGGTATACGGCTCCTGTTCAAAGCCCATCAGACTCTTATCAAGGTTTTAATCTTCCCAAATGTTTGTATAATTTTAATGTAAAAACTTTTTACATATATTTATTAAAGTCTTATAATCTGTGAGATGGATAACACAAAGGATAAGATCCAAATGATGTATGAGCTAGTATAGTATACTGCACCAACCATAAGCATGGGTTCTTAACTCTCAGAATACACTTTTGTGGACAGAAATATGTGTTATTTTTTAATGTTGAAGTAAACTATTCAAATATAGTCAGGAACCCAGATAGAGCTTACACCAGCTAGGGACTGGGTAAGGAATTCACTTGTGTGTGTCTGAAGTCCAAGGATATGAATGGGGTGGTCAGGCCTTAGCTAACCACACCCACCCAGTGGCCATCACTAGACTTCTCAGGTACCCAGCTATATTCAATGTGAAGTAAAAAATATCCCAAGTCTTGCACCAAAATACAGGCTCTGACTCAGAAGTATGATTTTAACTTTCTCTTTAAATAAGACAATTGGGGGAGGGGATCAAGCTTGAAATCCGGTAATACTTAGTTTGTCAACATAACAACCAAAATCTAAAGTACTAGCTATTATATCCCAGTTAAAAGGCATTAAAGAATAAACCATAATATTGGGGGAGAGGAACACATCAAACACAAGATACAGTATGTCTAAACATCTTGAAATTATAATTTAAGGGTAAAAGCTAAAAAATTATGCTCAGTTTTAGCTAGATATTAAGTGCACCGTTTTTCCCGTTTCTTTCAAATAGAATCAGAGTTTACCATTTAATCACACCTCAAAGCTTTTCTCCCAATACAAAGCAACCACTAAATACACACAAAATACTTATTTGTTAATAATTTCCCTACTTTAAAGCCATTTTGTTTTCTTCTTTTGATAAACCTCTGCTCAAGTCCCAAGCCCATTTTATGGATGGGGCGTTTGTGTGGGTTTGTTGTTGTTGAACTCTTTGTTTTCTGAGTTCTTTATATATTCTATGTACATTAATTTTCTGTCAAATGTATAGCTGGCAAAGATTCTCTCCCATTCTGTGGGCATCCTCTCTA
This sequence comes from Lophiomys imhausi, assembly GCA_907164525.1. Classification (NCBI taxonomy): domain Eukaryota; kingdom Metazoa; phylum Chordata; class Mammalia; order Rodentia; family Muridae; genus Lophiomys; species Lophiomys imhausi. The sequence continues at coordinate 259,177 of CAJQZJ010032991.1, read as the reverse complement.
CCCAATTGTTTCCTTAACTGTGCAGATGCTTTTTAGTTTTATGATATCCCACTTGTCAGTTGCTGGTCTCAATTCCTGTGCAAATGGAGTCCCATTCAGATAGTTCTCTCCTATGTCTATCCTGTGGGATGCTGCCTATGCTTCCTTCTAGCAGTTTCAGTGTTTTTGGTTTCACATTTAGGTCTCCAATCCATTTGGAGTTCATTTTTGGTCAAGGTGATAGAGATGAGTTTGCTGTGGCCATTGTGGCTCCAGGGACTGTCCTATCTGGCGTGATGAACGAATGAAGAAATGACAGATACAAACACACAAAGAAAAGCTGATATCATTGTACTGGGCTCTCTGATGGAGAAGCCTGGGCACTCTGGAAGTTCACTATGTTTATTATAAACAGTTGAGCAGGGAAGCAAGGTTACTGCATACAACTGTACAAAGGCAGGCTCCACAGGAGCCGTCTCAGTGTGGAAGCAGTCTTCAGGCAATAAACATCTGGGAGAGAAACATAAGGTGGACACATTTTCCACACATACACAATCAAATACTCATGCTTGGGACAGAGAATGGTTTTCTATCCCTCTGAGCTTCACCTGGGAAGGTTTTCAACTACCACGGGACTGGGGCAGTGGGGTCCTTGACATGATCATGCCCATATGAGACAATACATATTCCCTTGGGACTTTACTGGCTCCCCCGACGTGTCGTCCAGCCAATGACAATAAGTTAATGACAAGGACTAAGTCCATTCTGCTCATTGTGATCGGACAAATCCCTAGACAAATACCCAGTTCAACAAATAGCTTCAAAAACATTTTTTAAGGTGGAAATAAATGAACTAATCTATTAGATGATTGATAATCTCTGATTTGGGTTAAAAATAACAAAAATATTAGGTTGCTGATAAATACGGAAGGGAAAGTAAATATTTGGTGATTTTATTTTAAATATATAGTATAAAGTTAAATACATTTTTCATTTTGATCTTATTATGTGAGAAATTTACCAAATTATTCCTTAAACTAGATGAAATGAATTTCAAGATGTTTTTTCCCTATAGACTGTAACTGGTATTGCATTATTATTGTTTCCTGTAATTCTGTCAGTCCTTTAAGTTTTATTATAAAAATCATTAATGCTTTTTACTGTTTTAATGGCAATGGGGACCTTTTGGGCCTTAAATAATTAATGACCACCTGAAATAATTTATTGCTAACACTAGAGTCTAAAATAATTCCCCATTGTATCCACAAGATGGCAGTGTCTGAGTAAACTCCTCAGTTGAGGAATTCTTTCTTCAACCACTTGATGGCACCGCTCCATTGCTTGATTTCTTGATTGCTTTCTTTCTTGATTTCTTTTTTTCTTGATTTCTTTCTTTCTTTCTTTTCATATTTATTTATTAATTCAGGTTACACCTCCATTGTCGTGTCCTCTTTCCACCCCTCCCAGTCTCGCCCTCCCACCCTCTACCCCCTAACCCTTCCATCCCACTTCTCTGGACTGGAGTGTCCCTACATAACCGTCCCCCACCCCAGTTCAGCAGTCATATGAGGGCCAAGAGCCTCCTCATACACTGGGGGCCTACAAGGCAGCACCACTAGGGCAAAGTGTCTCATTGACAGGGAACAAAAGTCAATGTTCATGTTCCCTTTGGTGCGTTTGTTTCCAGCGCACAGTGACTGCTGTTTCCTTCAGGTCCCTGTCTGCATTATTTTCTGTTCTGCAGTTGTCATTGCCTCACAGCACTCCTGAAAACAATTCCAGTCATGTGTGATGTTTTCTAAGGAGATGATATCTGGACCAATTCATGGAAAGATACTAACCGTGATTTTTATTTCATTCTAATTAAGCTATACTTTTAAACCAGAAGAAAAAAAATCTGTTTGAAGGAAATGAGAAGCTGTGTAGAATTCTTTAAAAATCAATGAGAAGATTGTATGCATATATACCAATAAAGAAAACAATTATTGGGCTATATGTGTGTGATGATTCTGTTTTAAAGCTTCATAGTCAGCTTTTTTATTACTATCATGTTGTTGGATTATATTATAATTTCACATAGGAACCTTCAGGCTGTATTTCCTGTACTAAAACACATGGCTGTTTATACTTTCATTGTGTATGAAAGCCTCCTCTGACTTTTAAAAATTCTTAAGGAATACATATACAACCACGGTAATACTGCAAAGTAATTGATAATTTGGAATGATTGGAATAGTTCAGGCAAGTTAGTGCTTTAGAATTATGTATGTATTTCTTAAGAGACTTGTAACTTTTTTTCTGCATTTATTGGTATCCTCATTATCTTAATCTAATCCTAAAAGAACTTTGGATGGGCACTTATAAAAGAATGGTTTAAGAGATATTATCTTTAGGCATTGTTCTTTCATAGTGTGCAGATAATGTTCCTGGTAAGTTAGCCTGGGAGAACTCAGTCAGAGAAACAAGCAACTTCTGAAAGCTTTTCAAGTCAGAGAATTCATTCCACATGAAGCATTGCTTTTAGCACCTTCTGTGGAACAGCAAATCATAGATGACTTAAAGCCCATTAGAGATGATTTGTTCAGAGCTACATCTACTTTCCTATGAGAAAAACCTTTAATACAATACTTTTCATTTATTCTTTGAGAATTTCAAACTTGTAAACATTGTATATTGTTCATATCCACTGTGCCCCTCAAGCTCCCACAGACCCACCGCAGGCTATCCTCCTCTCAGTTCCATACCCTCTTCTTCTTTCCTTTTTATAACTTGGAATCAAATCAGAGCTCCCTGCGTGTAGGTGGGTGTGGGACCATCCTCTGTAGCATGGGCTCCCTACCAGTGTCACACTCCCAAAGGAAAATGACTCTTCCCCTCCCTGCAAATAGCTACTCAATTGAAAGTGTTGGGTACTTGTGAGGCCCCTCCCTTATCCATTCCTGCATGAGTTTTTTTGTTTTTTTTTTTTACTTTTTAATTATTAAATATTTATTTATTGATAACTATTCACTTATAACAAATACCAACAATTTCTTAACTATTAACCCTATAAATTCCTACAACCCCTTTAACCTAACCACTAAACCTGTTGATAACTACTACAATTATCTAACCTTTTAGAAGGATACAGTCTCTGGGGCAGATCCTCAGTCATCAGGAACACAGTCTCTGTGGTAGGCCCTTTAATGTACTTAGCAGTCTTTTTTCTGGAATATCTCAGATGCAGGTTTGTCAGGGTAAATTGGCTATGGCAGTCTCACCTTAAATAAGACGAGCTTTCTTCTCTCTGGGAGACCTCAACCGTCTGTCTGTAAGCCAACTTATTTCCTTTGTATCAGCAACTCTGCCGCTCTGCCTCAGTCCTTAAAGCTGGCCACAGTTTCATTTAGGTCACTGTTTGGACAGGTCAAACCCCTCTAGCAAAAGTTGAGCCACATGGTTTAGTCCTTGGCCTTTTGCTGTCTTGCTGAGGCTTTCTTTGCTCACCAGCTTCTTTCTGCCTCAGAGAGATCTGGCCATCAGTTCACCAGCACTTTCTCCATTAGGACTCTCTAGCATCGGAGCTCTCTAGCATGGGGGGTGGCCCTCTAGGATGGGGCTTCTTCCACTGTCCTTAAATAGGATCTCTCTTTGTTCCACCTGTTTCAACTTAATTAGGGCTCTGCCCACTTAGGAGCTGAAAACAATGCCAGGCCAAATGCTTTGTTTCTATTCCATTAAGTCTTTCCTGTTTTTCCTGGCTTCAACCTTGTTTTCCAGTCCATTAAGTCTCCTGTTTGTTTCCTGTTTTCACTTGACTTCATCCTTGTTTTTTAGTCCATTAAATCTTTCCTGTTTCCTGTTTTCAGTCCACAAACTGATAAGCTAATTGGTCACAGCCAAGTTGATCTTCATGCCCCAAATTAAGAGACTGTATCAGAAACCCCTAGATATTTTCTAAATCTAATTTAAATAATCTTCTTGTAAAATAAAAAAATAAATTTACAGTCATAACTACATATACAATGTAAATAAATTGTCTATGTACAATACATAAACAATAACTTTAAATTTTCATCAATGTACATTAAAGCAAGAGTTAAAATAACTTTAAACTTCACACAATACATAGTTGTATTTACATCTTTTGACAATCAAAAGGCATGCAAATTAAATGATTTTAAATTCTTATCAATAAACTTAATTTTCTATTACATACAAAACATTTTTTAGACTTGCATCAATAAACAGAATATTAAATTTTTAACAATATAAACAAAATAATCTTTTACTCCAGTTCTTACAGTTTCATTCATTGTATCTATTCATCGCAAACATCATAAACAATAGACAATCACAATACCAAAGATATGACAACATAAAATTTTCATTCCACCTCCTGGGAATGAAGTGAAAATATTTTTTGGGCACCCTTTAAAAATTTGAGATATTGGCCAATTCCCAGGATAGCCAGCTAAATAGCTTTTTGTTGTCCAATCTCTATATGATTGATCATTTTGGGCTAGCCCTTTTTAAAGTTAATTTTCATGCTCTTCTCCTTTTTTGAAAAATTAGTAATTGAAGCAGTCTGTTAGGCTGAATCATTTGGCCTATTTGTCTTGATATTGTCATTCAGACTTTGGATCTGAAAATAAGGTTTTTTTCTCTAAGTTTAAGGCAGAGAAAGGCATAGATTAATTTTGTAAATCCATTTGAAGCATAAACTCCATCCATGCTAAATGAAAGAATGGAATATTATGAACATCAGACAGTTCTTACTATACAAAGACATTTATGTCTCAGCTAATAAGAGGCTCTCCCTGGTCAGATCTAATCTTTATTTATTTATTTATTTATTTTTTAAATATAAGAGTTTTTTTGTTTTTTAAATCTGTGGATCCTCAAGTGTTTTTTTTTTCTTTGTATTTTCTCCTAAGTCCTTCTTCTTTCAAAGCGTCTGCTTTCAAAACACACAAAGCATGTGCTTAAAATCTTGAGAGTCCTTCCAAAATGTCAACGCTTGGGAGGCTCACAGCCACAGCAGGCTGTGTAAGTGTATAGTAGTAATTGGATATAACACATGACTAAAACAACAGGGCTCTCTGTGAGTGTCACAGCTGAATGAGAAAGTCAGGATGACAATATATGACAAGGTTGTGATTAGCTGGAAACACAGGTTTGATATGTCCCCTGTTTGCCCCCTAAATCAGCTGAGATAGGATTAACAACACACACCAGTATAAGGAAACAACCATTTAGCTAAATTAAAATACAAAGGGATGAGGTGACAGGGATGGTCGCAGGTTAGTTGGCACACAGCTAAGGGATAACCTTCCTGACCTTCCCTTCTGCCCTCCCCTCTGTCAGCTGTGCACTCTGGCTTGGGTCCCCTCATGGTCACTAGGTCATTTTGTATGTCTAGCGGTCATGCTTAGATACTAGAGTGTCCACGGGAATAAATGGGCTATCTAACTCCACCCAAAGGCTCCAGAAGGCAGCAGCCTCAGGTCTCTCTGACCAGTGTTGCTTGGATACTCATTTCTGGGTCACTCAGTGGCAGGGTAATTTGATTTCCATCAGAGCTTGGACTCTCAAGCTTATAACTAAGTCACTTAGTGAAGGGGAGAATTTCCCAATGGAAAACACGCAAGGAGTGTAAATGGGTCTGGGCTAGACAAGCAGCCACTGTTGATGCCTCACTCTGCTCGCAGTTTTTCATGGTGTGGGAGAACGTGAACAAATTCAGTCACAAGAGGAATGAGAATGCGCTTTGTATCTCAGGTGTCTTGGCAGTCTCAGAGTGTGATGGTCCACCCACCTTTGAGATTACAATTACAGGAAAGGCTGGTCTGCTTTGTGTCTCAGCAAATATCGTGCTATTTATCTCCTCTAAGGCTTTCATTTAGCTAATAAAATGAAACATTTGTTAGCAAATAAATATTTAAACTGCTGAGCTTTCCTGCTTTGAAGTATAGTTCATACCTGTTGGGCAGCGATCCTGAGACACCAGCAATGTCTGGTAGAACATGATTGATTTCTGTGTTCCATACAAGGCCATATCCCATCACTGTAATGAAGTACCAGAGATAACTAATTGAATGGAGGAAAAGTGTTCATTCTGGTTCCGTGCTTTAGAGGTTTCAGCTGATGTCCAACTGGTTATTTTGGATTGTGTCTGCCATGAAGCCTTATCTCAAGGTAGGGATTGGGACAGAAGGAGCGTTTACCTCATCGTAACATGGAACCACAGATTGGGAGGGAGAAAAAGGTGGGGCTGTGATCCAAGTTTCTTCTTTGAGGGGATGTCCTCAGTGGCCAAATTTCTTTCTACTGGACTCCTTCCCTTAAATGTTTCATCATCTCCTGGTAGTGCCACCAGGTAGAGAACAATCCTTGGAGACAGGCCTTCCGGGATATTTCAGAGCCAACTATGATACCATAGCTGCTCTCTCTTTATGATAATTTTCTAGCATATCTGGGAAAACAATGTTCAGTTGCTATGAATTCCATCAAATGTTCTTCTCTTCAGCATGGGCCTCCACTCCTTCCTTCCTAGTGTTTAGGCTGAATGCAGTTACAATCTTTCCATGTTACTTTGTTACCTTGTGTCTTTGACACCTGCCTTTTTCTGCCGATCCCTCAAGTTCTGTCACCCCATTTCTCCAGAGGCTGCACACTCCACGTGTCTTTGACCCTTAACATCCCAGGCATCGAGCTACCAGATGCTATGGATTGTCTCAGGAATTGTCTTGTCTCCCGCATGCTACTTTTATTTCTCACTGAAGTCATGTTGGATTCTCAGAGATCAGTAGAGTCTGTTCCCCAATCTTGGGTTTTCAACAGTCTGGCATTTGAAACAGGCTTTCTGTTTTGCTATTTTTTACCTTTATTAAATATTCTGAGAGGTAACCTTTTAGTAACCTATATTTGCTTTTTAGTACACTAGAATTACATGGTGCACATGAAACCTAAAGAAGCTAAAATGGTAGTAACTAACTACCAAGTGCAGAGAGAGCATTAATTAAAGTGTCTCACAACAAAGTCTTCTCTATTAAGGAGATAAATTAGAACTGTTGGAATTTACAGAGGCCAATTTTGAGATGGCAAAATAAATCCTATTGTTATTTATACCCAGAAAGTAGGTTGATGTAATTGTAGGCAAATGTCAGTAAATTCTTTAAAACTGCTCATTTATATAAATGGCTATTAAATGGGGGACAATTCAGTCCTTGTTGTTATTTGTTGAAGCCAATGTTTGCTTTTCTTTTGATTTCCGTTTAGTTCCAATCTTAAGTCCATATACCAAGCACATGATGGGGCCACACCTTAAGGACTGCTGTTTACTCTGTATTCAGTCCATTGACTGATCTCTCACTTCACTGAATTTTCTCCATTCAAAAATCCGATATTTTGGCCAGAAAATTGGTAGGTAAAATCTCTTACTACCAGACTGATAGTCTGACTTCAAATCCTGGGACGAACCTTGTAGAAAGATAGAATTAAGTCCCAAGAGTCATCATCTGATCTCCACAAAACCTGCTATGGCACACCCCACCTACACCACACCGAGTCACACACACACACACACACACACACACACACACACACACACACCACACACAGAGGCATTGAAATTTTCTTTCATAAAATTTTATTTTATTTTTATTTATTTTTGTACATATAAACAGTAATTAAATAAAAAATGTAATGCATTTTTATCTAAAATGTGACAAATGTTCATAAATTTGGCAAATGTGCTTTTCTTTCTAATTGTTTTTTTCTTAAATATAAATATTTTGGAGATTTAAAAATAAAAATTTAACCATCAGATCAGGAAACATTCTCTATTTGTTTGTTTGTTTTCCCATTCAGGGCTCCTTTGTATATGTAGCCTTGGCTCTTCTGGAACTAGCTCTGTAGACCAGGCTGACCTTGGACTTGTAGAGATCTGCCTGCCTCTGACTCATAGGAAACATTCTTGATTGTGATAGAACCTGTGTTTAGGAAATTACTTTTGTACCCATTGTTGATTAGATCATGCTGAGGAATTTCAGACAACCATTTTCCAGTAATCGCCTTCCCAAGCCTCCATCTAGGTACCATTAAGTAATCTGATGTCTTGAAACATTGTTCAAAACCTCAGTCATGCTTCTATCTTCTTTGTCTACTGGTCATTTGAGGTTCTGACTCATGGAGAAAATAAAAGCCAGTCTTTCTTACTGTGGCTAAATTGTCTTTCTACTCCACTGTTGGAAATCTCCCTGCACTGGGCAGCCTGTTGTCTCCTGCAACAGCCACTCTGATCCCTGTGTGCCTCCATGTGCTGATGGGTTCTTGCTAGTCTCTCCTGGGACTTTTTGGTCACATCCCCTCTACTTTCCCTGGCTTTGTGCTTTTCAAACCTTCTTGGCCGTTACCTGAGGAGGCTCCTCATCAAGCAAGGGCTCATTCTTGTTCCCTTCATCTCTTCATAATTCCTCTTCCCCATTCTCCCCATTTCCTCTGTTACTGACTTACATGAAGCCAACACACTCACAAAGCCCTTCTTGGTTCTTACATATGTGCCTCATCTGTGATCTTAAACAGCTGCGGTTATGTTCCTGTCCCCCTTGGAATATCCATGAGGTGTCTGACTGCTGGTGCAGAAGAATCTTCACATGTCCTTTTAGGTCACACTTCTGCTCATACTTCCTTGTCTGACCAAAGGCACCCTTCGCAAGCTCTTCTCCCAGAATATTTTTAATCTCCTGATGGATGCTGTGACCTGCGTGGAATGCCCTGACACCGCTGTGGCTGTCACACCTCTGCTCATCTTGTTCCAACAACCTGGGCTGTTCTCCCCACCACCCTGGGCTATTGAGCGCTGCTCATCTTCCACGGTCCTCTTTCGTGCCATAGGCCTTCTTCTAAGACACAAACCAGAGGCAACCAAGCATGCTCTCTGCATGACGAAATTACACGCCTTCCGGGGGGATCACACTGCTTCAACCACTTTGCTCCCCACCGTGCCCAGTGGGCCACTTTCACTTTCTCTGTTAGATGCACCCCCTTCCCTGTTCCCTGCCCTGAGCACTTAGCAGAGCGCTGTGTCCCTGATAGGAACTCCAAGGCGTTTGCAGAGACAGAATTGCCTGCCATTCAAATGGCTTACGATTTAGAGCTGCCTTTGAAATTCATAACGGAAAGTAAAACACAGTTCAGATCACAAAGTAGCAGAAGCAGAATTAACAATTATAAAAGCAACGTGCTGTTGCTTTAAAAAAAAAAGTAGGAATAGTAGCAATACTAGCAGTAGTTAACAGTTGGCTTATCTTTCCTTGACAGGTTTTGAACTGAATACTACATGAGTCAGTTTCCAGACAGTCAGCCTATACAGCATTCCTGTTTTGAAATTCGTGATCTTCCACTGGCACTTCATTCGGTTGACAAGAGTCAAGCCCAAATGAATAGGTCCTTCTCTCCGTTTAATCCGATAATGACAAGTTTTCAGAGTACTTCTGAGTCTATCCAGGTAGCCGGGCTGCAGGAGCCTAGTATTTCCTAAGCCAGCTGGCCGTTTCATAGACTCAGCCCCCTCCCAGTGACCAGTGAATGGTTCCCCTCCTTGACATTCCTGATCTAAACTGAGCGTGTCTCTATTTCCTCGACATACTTCATCTGTGGTTACAGCTGTGCTTTGTGCTTATCCCAGCGCCTTGAGCTTTTGAAGATAAGCCATAACTTGTACCTAAAATGCTGCTTTCCCCGTCTCTCTGCTGCACTAACAATATTTAAAACTGTTAAGAAGCGGTGATTTCCCTAGCTGTCACGTAGCAAATGTGGGTTATGTTTTTGTCTTGAAATCTCCTTCCAAAAGCCATAACACATGACTCACTCTAACTTTCTGTGCCTACTGGCATAGGGAACAGCACCGAATAGCAGTGTGAGATTTCTAATGAAGCAAATACCCTGGATGAAACCAAGGCCATACGTTTTCCCTTGAACCTTTAAAAATAATATTAGTTCACATGAAATCCAACCCCATCTTTTTTCTTAAATGTCTAAATGTAAGGCAATGCTGTGTGTATCTCTCAGGGTGCTTCTATCTCTGCCTCTTTTTTTTTTTTTTTTTTTTACCAAAAGCAGCTTAGAGTTCCTGACATTTCCAACCAGCAAGATAATGAAGCCTTAATATGTCATATCCCAGAATTCCCACATAAAAATTATCAGCTGGATAAAATTTCCATCTGGAGTTATTTTATTTGCTGAAGTGACTGAAGTTTTGGCTAGACCTTGTTAAGAACAGCTACCAGACCTTCCTGAAAGTAGCTACCAGGCATAGCAGGGAGAAATATTGTATAATTTATGGTCTAAATAGTATAGGAGATTTCACACTTAAAACTATGAAACAAGGGAGCTGTGGAGTGGAGTGCTGCAAGTTCTACTCACAAGCCATTGAATATCAACTTACATCTATGTAGAGAAGCAATGCTTTCTTTGGAGGTTGTTTCCTGTTTTGGCTTTTCTTAGGAAAACTGAAAACTAACTGAGAGTATCTCAAAAGCTTTGAACCTTTGTCAAGAAAAGAAATAATGTATGGAGTATGTAAGGTTCATAAAAGGCCTAATGATTTGACAAGTGATAAAAGTATATTCTGTGATGTAATAGATCTCAGCATAGAAAACTTAGTGTCTTGCTAGAAGACACAAGAGTTCAGTCAAAATCCTGTCCTTGCATCCACCAATATTTCACTGTATGAGCTTTTTTCAGCAGACCCATCCTGAGACGGTGAGATTTAACATCCTTTTTGTTTGACCTAGAAATGCCAATATTATTCCCGCTTACCTAATCCTATTCTGCCTATCTCATTTATTTTGCAAAAGTCCTCAAGAGAAGAAACTGCCATCTTAAACTCCCACCTTTGCTTCAAATGAGGGAAGTATTCATTGTCGGCAAAATTGGGGGGCGTTTAATGCAAATGTTAAGATATTGACATTTTGTGTGAACTATGTGTACCAGAGACAACCATGACCCAGATAAAAGATTAGTTGTGCAACATCACATGGTGCTGATGTTGGCTAACAATCATGACTAGAATAATTTTAACTCTTTCACTGACTCAAGAAATTTCTCTAATATTCCTTCTAGTAAAGGATGTGTCAGGAATAGAAAAGTGAATAGCTCATGAGTCCTAGCCTTCAGGAACTTAGAGCCAATGTCCTCACCAAGCTTCCCAAGATGTGGGTCAGCTATAACTGCTGTCAGGGGTCATGAAAAAATCGGTCACAATAAAAGCTGTCTAAAGGCATAGTTACCAAAAACTCATTTGTAATCAAATATCTAGTGAATCTGTTGCTTCAAGCAGCAACAGATTGAGTTGTCTTGTGAGTGAAATGAAGCCTTGTTTCTGAATGCACATCCACCTCACATTGCACATGTCCATGGAACAATAAAGAACATTGTCTGCAACACCTCAGCCTAGTTCCTGACAACCTATGGTATGAATTGCAGTGCGTTTCTGTATATACAAGGTTTCCTGTTTTTTTTTTTT